>CAIGRN010161134.1:0-18192 GCA_903798345.1 Fraxinus anomala | reverse complement strand
AAGGTCTTGAAAAGTAATGAGAAGGGACTTAAAGCAGCAGAGTTTTTTTCCATGTACTCGTGTTTACTTTATGTAGAACAAAGAAAATTAGTTACGTCTTGCCAAATAAATTATACTTACTTCATAATTTTTGTCTAATTATATAGCATGACGTCAAACACTAATTTTTTCCCAAAGATTTTATATTCGGTGCTATAACATTAGCTTATCAAGTGTGTAACTCTAATAAGTACATGTTTCAAATGGCGTGTGAAACAATATCGAATGGAAGGTGGACATGATTTTATCTTTTTTTTTTTTTTTTTTTTTTTTTTTTTTAACTTTGTTATCATTGTCCACTACAATTCCGCATCTTTTGAACAAGCCAATTCAACAAGGCATCTGTGTGCTTGTTTTCATCTCTAGGGATTTGATTGAATTCGAAGTTCTTGAAACACAAAAATGATTTATGTCTTCAACGAGGTAAGCACCTAATATTTTATCCTTGATTATGAACTTTTCGTTCACTTGATTTATTACCAATTGCAAGTCACTTTTTAACTTATTTTTTTCAGCCTACGTTTCCTTTGCCAGTTGTACGCCCACCAATAAAGCTTCATATTCACCCACGTTGTTGATTGCTTTAAACGTGAACCTTATGCAGGATTCATTTTATGTCATTTCAGGCTTGTCAAGATTATGACTGTTTCGTAATCAATTTATCCTGACGATCCATCCACAAATAATTTTCACGTTCACTATTTCGGCTCTTCCTCAAGAACGAAAGCATTTGAAAATTCTACAATAAAGTCGACTAATTCTTGTGCTTTGATTGCGGATCATCCTTTCTAGATTATTTCAAATTGTCCCAACTCTATAACCAATTTCATTAATCTCCCTGATGCATTAAGCTTTTGCATTACTTGCTTGATTGGGAAATTAGTTAGTAGTTCAATGTTGTGGCGCTGGAAATAGGGTCAAAACTTTGGAACGCTATAACTAAGGTAAGGGTCAGCTTTTCAATATCAGGATATCTTGCCTCGGCTTCTCGCTTGTATATTGAAAATGTAGTATTCTTAACCTACTGTGAGCTTCTCAACACTACAACAAGCACGTAATTATTTAATTTGTGATCAAGCAATGAAATAATGCAATAAGCATACAAAATCAATCAAGAAAACAAATTTACTAAACTACTTGGTCCTTGAATTAAAAATAAATAATATTAAGGTTCATCTTTATCCAACACAAAGAAATCCAACTAAACATGTTCCTAATGATAAAACAACAAAACGAATGAAGAACATCACCCGGAATCTATAAATACAAAAAAGAGATATCATGGTCAAATTCTTATTCTTAATTATCAACCCCAAGATTTGATTCTTCAAATTCTTTATGTTTCTTGATTCAATCCCTTGCTAGATTCATTCTTCTCTCGAACTTATATTTTATTTGCCCCTGATTCTCGAATGATATTATAATATGAATATAATTTGAGAGAGAGAGAGAGAGAGAGATCATTTCATGGCTACCCACGCCTTGTTTTCTATATGGTGAAATTAGGTTAAGATTTATATCCAAATTGACTTTCAAAAGAGTTTCAATCAAATAAAGAAAGCTGTCTTTGTGCACGCATGATTATGTCTTTTCGTAGTCATCAATATTTTGGTTACAACTTTCTCTCTCGATATCTGATTGAGGTGATTCAAAATAAATTGGAAATCTAATTTAAAGGGATACAATTCTTCTAGAAATAGAATTTTTCCAAATCGAATGTTTACTATTCCAAACATGGGTCCTAAACTCCAGCTGAAAAGCTAGAATATGCGTTGTACGGTTGGAAATTGATTTATGATGATCATTTGGTTATTTTTCATTCTTTTTTACTTCTCATTGCATCCAATTTACCCTAACAATCTACAATTATCAATTTTTTGTCCGAACCAAATACTTGATAATTGCAATTTGATCCCCGAAATTTGAATTTCATCCATTTTCTCCGATATTTCGTTCATTTCTTTCAAATTTACTTCAAACCATTGAGTTGTTTCTAACAAACGATAAATAATTGATGTTTGACTATAATTTATCAAAAGTAATACAAAATGTCCTAATTTAATGGCTTAAATAAGTGTACAAAATACTCTTATCAAATAATCCAAACTTGAACATTTTGTCCTCAAACAAAAATTATAGTATATCTCAGCAAACAAACAAACATGCAATGTTAATTACATAATGGTGGCCAGTTAATCAAGTAATCTAATAAAATATGATCAGATAGCATGTCGTTTGCTCATGATTGTAATCATTTTTTTAAGTTCATGAACAACTTTAAAAACACAATATAGAAATCAATTTACTTATCCAATGAAAAATTAAGTAAAACGTCATAAATTCATAAGTTGCTTCATTTCCATATACATATACATGTATATATCCTTTCATCACTCTTGAGATACGCATCTCCAAACTTATTTTTTTAATCACATTCCCAAGGATTTATCTAAGGTTGAATTTATATACTTTTCTTAACCTCTCTAATTTGGATATATCTTATTAATTGCAAGTCAATATCTCAAAATATAGGGATTCCCTTTTAGTTTGATTGCTTCAATCTATAAAAATCAACTAAACTAATAATGCATTGTCAAATGTCTAATTATCTCAAATAAGTGTTTAGGGCTTAATCAAGATATTTAGTGCGTCTTCTATTTCATGAACTTGTTTTTTCAAGTTTTGTTTTGCGTATTTTATTTCATGTACTAACTTGATTCCTTTTTGAGTTTCTTTTTGGAGTTTTCAACAAATGTCCTCATTGGGATCTTTTATAGGGTAGTTTTGTAACATGACAGCTTTTTTCACTTTTTATGCAATGATTAGTGCAATACTTGTTCTCAAAAATAACCTTTAACTTAAGATTTTCTCATAATTTTCATCAGATTGGCCTTAAACAATCCACATAAGAGTTTGCACACATAGAATCCTCATTCATCTCAATATGTTTCTACAATAGTTCAACCACCCCTAAACTATCGTAAAATTGACTTAATTTAAACTTGTAACTTATTCATAATTTATAAACTAACACATAATTCCAGATATATGAATCATTGCAGCAAGGCTAAATAACTCACACAAGTAACCCAAAAAAATCTTTTTTGGAATTTTAAAAATTTTTCAATTTCTTCTTTTTTTTTTTTATGTAAAAATTAGTAAAATTTCACATAGTCGCACAAAATAAATTAAAAAGACTAAATTTTTTTTTCCATCCCCAGATTTAAAGGCAATGTCTCGAAATATTATCAATAAAATAAAATAAAATGGTAAAGAAGAAAAAAGATACTCGATTTTTTCTCTAATTTCAAAGGCTAATTAGGAACAAAATTATCGAAGCTAGACGATCCACTTGACTACATCATTTTCCTTAGCCATTGTTAGTTTTACATTTTTCAATTGTCTCTCTCCTACATAATAAAGAAAAATCAATCATAATAACATGGAACAATTTATAATAAGCTCAAACACAATCTATAGGACAATATGGGGATGAAGCTACTTAAACAATTAACTAACACACAAAAGCAATTAAAACTATCTACCTATTATCTAGAAAGTACAATAAATAATAAGGAAGAAAATTGTACTGCCTTCCAATAAGCGTTAGTTTATAGTCATAAGCTTGAGTTTGGCAATCTGCATCACAAAATTTTAAAAAAAAGCTTGTGATGCTTTGCACAGTTTGTTTCTTTTGACTTTGATCCAATTCGTTGATTCTTCGAATCTTTACATTGCCTATTTCAATGTAATAAGACTTCATATTTCATCTATTTCAAAATCAACTATGTATTTTTATACCTCCTCGATCTTAATCACAAATTCAATTATTGGATAATTGATGAAGTCGAAAGAATGTGAGTTAATTTTATCTTCATTAATTGTCACTTCTTGTTTTGATCCTCTGTGATTAATTTTTCATCATTTTTATACTCTTCTTCAATAATTAATATTTTTTTTTGAAGCTGAATAGTTGGTTCTCAATTCAAATCCATGGGCAATGACAAATCCTTTCTTTTCAGCCTTTTCAAGTAAATTATATCCCAATATTTTAAATTCAAACCAGTATATCATATCTCTCGCACACATGTATACAAACAGTGCCCAGTATAATGCACATAACAAAGCTCACAATATATATCTTCTGCAAGCATACAATTATCATCTGTATAGAGATTACTTATTGCAACTATTTTGCTCCCTTATCATTGTTAGAATAATACATATACTATTGAATAGTATTTGTAAAAACACAAAACACAAGAGAGATCGGGGTAGGTAGCCAAAATTAAGGAAAAAAAAAAAAAAGTAAAACTCGAATCCAATATGAGTTAATAAGCATTTTTTTGGTCCCTATTAAATTATAATTCATTTTTGTCTCTCTCATTATTAACTACATATTCTCCAATAAAATAATATTACATGTAAACCCAAAACTTTTCCTTCATTTTTAACAACACTTCTGCAAAATATTACTATTTCAAAATCAAATTCCCATTATAATGAGAGAATAATGGGGGCCAAATGGGCGCTAAATTCAGTTTAAAAACTTTATTCCCTAGCAATAGCGCTCAAATATCTGTTTGGGCAAAAGTCTGCAAGCATACGGGATTACTGACGAGTAATAGATTAAGAGTGTTAAGAGTATCGCTCTACCAGGAATAAGTTTTAAGTTGAAATTTATCAACTCGTTATCAAATTCAAATGTAAATAACAAAAGGGATGATCTGATTATAGCTATATTATCTACGTATTAACTACAATTGTTTCTAATTAAATATGGGATATATGTGTTGGAATGCTAGTTCATCTATTTTTTATTTCCAATTCTCGACCTATATAATTTTACATGACTTGTGTATACACAACAATCGATTATCCAATTTTATTTAACTTTCTTTTCCAAGATAAGTTAATTTTATCGTATACACGACCCGATCATATTTCTATTCCGAATTTATATGCATAGCACGCATTCAATCACACGATTATCAACAAGATTTCACATGCCATACATATTATTCCTAATATCTATTGATCGTATTTTGAAATTGTAGTGTTCTAAACTTATTATGATCTTCTCAACACTACAACAAGCAACTAAGTAGTTAATTGGTGATTAAGCAATCAAATAATGCAACACGCATACAAGATCAATCAAGAAAATAAATTTACAAAACTACTTGGTCCTTGAATTAAAAATAAATAATAATAAGGTTCATCTTCATCATCTAGTTAAATATGTTTCTAATGATAAAACAACAAGAAAAATGGAAAAACATTACCTGGTATTTATAAATAGAAAAAAGAGATGTCACAGTTCAATTTTTATTCTTGATTATTAACTTCTAGGTTTGATTCTTCAAGTTTTTATTGTTTCTTGATTCAATCATTTACTAGATTTGTTCTCTTCTCCAACTTTTATTGAATTTGCCTCTTTCTTGAATAATTTTATGATATGGATGTAATTTGAGAGGTGAGAGAGAGATCTTTTATTGCCTGTCCACATCTCGTATTTTATATGGTGAGATTAGGACAAGATTCACACCTAAAATTGGCTTCCAAAAGAGCTTCATATAATGAAAATCGACTTCGCACGCCCATGATTATGTCAATACCCAGTTATCTTTATTTTAATTATAACTTTTTCTCCCGATATTCGATTGAAATTATTCGAAATGTGTTGGAACGCTCTCCCAAAGGGCCATAATTCTTCAAAAATAGAATTCCCCAATTCGAATGTTTACTATTCCAAAAATGAGTCCTAAACTCCAACTGAAAAAATCCACAATATGTTTTGTGTGGTTGGAAATTAACTTGTAACATTCCTTTTTGAATTCTTATTGCATCCAATTGACCCTAACAATCTCCAAGTATCAATTTTTCGTCCGAATCAACTACTAGATAATTACAATTTGATCCCCGAACTTTAAATTTCATCCATTTTCACTAATATTTCGTTGATTTCTTCCAAAATCATTTCAAATCGTTGAGTTATTTCTAATAAACGATAAATACACGAGATTAGGCTATAATTTATCAAAAGTGAATATTCTAATTTAATGGTCTTAATTGTAAAAAATACTCTTATCAGTACACTAGTAACTGTTGTTGCCCTTCCTCTTTTACCAATACCAAACTGACTGTCACCTTAAAAACTGCTAAATATAACAACTTCCTATTTTTGGGTCTAGCTAATAGAGGCACTTTCCCTAAATGATCATTTAGAGCCTAGAATGCCTGTTTGCATTCGCTATTCCATTTGAATTTCGTTCTTCCTATTAACACTTGGAAGAAATGGGAACATTTGTGTGTCACTTGTAATACAAATCTACTTAGGTTGACGTCCCTTCTCCTTAGGTTTTGTACCTATTTTAATTTAAATGGGGGTGTATTTTTATGATGGGCTGAATTTTGTCAGGGTTCGCTTCTATGCTCAGTGATTGACCAAGTAACTGTGGGACTTTCTAGATTTAACTCCAAAGGAGTATTTCAGCGGATTAAGTTTCAACCTATATTTTTGGAGTATGTTGAAAGCCTCTTCTAAATATTTTAAATAGTCTCCAGCCTGAAGGTTTTTCACACGTATGACATCGATGTATACTTCTATCATTTCTCCTATCCAATGGGCAAACATTCTTCATCTAAATAACATTACTTTATAGCAATATAGTTCCCAATATATTACGAATGAGGTATTTTCATCGTTAGGTCCAAACATAGGGGTCAAATTATATACTAAATATGTATATATGAAGCTTAACAACTCGTGCTCGACAGTTGTATCTACTAGTTGATGAACTCTGGGGAGTGGGAAGCTATTTTTAGGACAAACTTTATTCAACTCCATGAAATTTTGGCACGTTTGCTATTTTCCAATGCTCTTTGGTACTAGAACGGGATTACATACTTACATTGGGTTTTGAGCTTTGCAGATAAAGTCAATTTCTAATAGTTTAACCATCTCACTTTTCAATACGTTGCATTTTTCAATGCCCATTGGCCAACACCTTTGCGTATTAGACTTGATTTTTGGATCAATTTTTATGGCAGGAAAGGCGACTTTGTGATCTATCCCCATCACGTCAGCATGTTTCCAGGCGAATATACCTAGGTTCACAGTTATGATTTTTTTAGCAATCCTTTTATAGGTTCACTCAATTCCTTGCCAATTTTTAAAGCTTCACTCGCGTCTTCTGAACTAACGGAAAAGTTTTCTAGCTCTTCGACCGTAGCCGCCTCTGACATGCAATCAGTTATGTGGGGGTCAGTAGAGTCATCAATCTCCATTTTGTCTCCGAGGTTACTCGTTTCAACTATGGCAATGATGTTCTTAAGAGCTTTCATATCTCCTTTTTTATTACTTTTATGGTTCCTAAGGAGGATTCCTTGATTATACTTTAAGAATATTTCGCCTCTATTCTTAGAATTCATCACATGGGATGAAGATAATTATATTTGCGTGCTTCATGATGGGTTGTCCAAGGATTTCATCATATGCAGATTTATCCTTGACTATTTTGAAATTAATATACCCTTGGTATACTTGGAGCGCCTCTCGTATCTTCACTAACAAAGTGGCATGTCCCCGTGTCAGTGTATTAACTGGATTAAAGACACTACAACATATCAAGTCATCAATAACTTGGCAAAAAATTCTATCTATCACGTTCTATAGCATTTTTTTGGAAATGCTATCGTAATGTTGTTATTAAAAGTCGTTCATCTATTATAATGTTTTATAATTGCTATTATAAAGTATTATAAAAACTTTTAAATAGCATTTTATTATTGCATGATTTTAGTATTTATAGCATTTTTTTCGTTATGACTTTAGCTTTAATAGCATTTTTTTAATCGTCATGATTACATCTTCAATAGTATTCTTTTTCCATCGTGATTTTTAATATTTATAGCATTTTTTTAATATAATGTATCATTTTTAATAACATTTTTTTATTGTAATCTATACATATTACATAGCATTCCTAATTCCTTAATTATCAAATGTAAATATTCAATATCATTTTTTTCGGGAATAAAAACATGAACAACAATGTCGAGACCAATAATAAATTCCAAAACATTCATCAATATTATCTTGTAGAAATACGCAAGTGTGGTTATTCAATAGAGAAATCTAATTATGTTTCGTATTCATATCAAATACTAATGACAGTATATGCTTGAAAATGTAATAAACAAAATTAAATTAGAATAATTTGATTCTAATTATCAAAAAGAAAATTTCTTGAACTCTTGCAATATCTTGGAAGAAGATTTCCGTCGAACTAATGATGCATTTAAATCCAAAAATTATTAAAATGATACAACTAATTAGATTGTAAAAATAATGTAATGTAAAAAAATTCAAAAATTCTAATTAATGACCAAATATATTTAACATACAACTTTGTCAAAAATGCAAAAGGATATTAGGCTCAAATTTCACAATCATGGGCGCTTGTACAATTATAGGCTCAATGGTCAAAATACACACGGAAGGCATGTTGAGATATAAGTATAAATAAATTCATCTCTTTCTAACAACACAAACATTTAGACGAGTGATTCAACAACTGTGATGCATACAATAATTAGTCCAAGTGCATACTAACATGACAAGACAGACTTCCACAAAGAAAAATGGTCATGACCCCCACACAAAAAGATATATACATAGGAAAGCACTCCTATTTATGACATTTGAATACAAATATCAAGTTTACGATTTGAGCAGATATATTAATCTCAGAACTAGTTCCATTTTAGGCAAGAGTTTCGAAAGCGCCCAAGGATTAACTTGGGTATAGACATGTACTAAGCTCCAGAAGTGTCGAATAGAATTGCTCTAAATAGAATGGTCAAAGTTAAGCACGACAATAACAATAAAAAATAAATAAATAAAGTTAGATGACCAAATATGAGATAAACCTATAACATGTCGTGACAATACTAGGAAGCAAATGAGAAGTGTAACTTGAGGTGAAATTTCTTTTATCTTTTAAAATTTTGAGCAACTTTCTTATTAAATATGCCCAATCCAATATACAAAAAATGAAAACAGAATTTCATTTAATAGATTAATTGTTAATGACCAAATCTCAAATTTACATGAAAATATTACATTTTATGAAAATCAGAATTGATGCATTTCAAACAATAAATCTATCATTTTAAATGGATCAAGAAGTAAGAATTTGTTTGAACTCCTCTAATAAAACAACAAAAAGAGCCACCTACCTACAACAAATAATTGAAGGATTATGTGTAAATTAACAATGCATAAATTGATCTATTATTGTATGTATCATTTCTATGAATAACTTAACCACTTAGAGTGAAACACTTTTGGTTCGTACTATTTTAAATGGTCCAGAACCAACTTCATCATCGTCATGGACATCGATGCTACAGGTACCGGCTTCAAAATCATTCCAGTGAGGCCTCAATACAATAGGCCTGCTACTTTCGGGGATAAGTATGCGGTGATGAAGGCAAGGAAAAGAGACAGATGATTGATTTTCAGAAAAAAAAAATAAATAAATAAAAAATTAGGAATCAGTCACATGAAAGAGGGGCCAGGAACAAAAACTGGGTGTAATTCGATGAAAGAAAAAAAATAGAGCAAAGGAAGCCAAAATTTGGGTTAAATATGGGGGAATGGGCCACATGGGCTTTTAAATTAATGCTATTATATCAAGTTTAGATAAAAAAATAATTGGGGAACTAACAAAAATACTCCTAAAATTAGGAGTCTTTTGAAAAATCATATGAAAAATATTTTGAAAGTAAAAAATACCTAGTAAAAAATTAAGTCACTTTTTATAAAAAAAAAAAAAAAAAGTGACACAATGTCACTTTTTGAAGTTATGTGCCACTTTTCTATTAAATATATGTCACTTTTATTAAAAGTGATGTTTGTCACTCAAAAAAGTGATAGAAATTTCAAGAAAATGAAAAAAAAAAAAAAAATGGGGGCCGGGCACAGTCTTTCCCATATATTTAGTGCTAAACATCTTTAAATCAGTTCACCAACAAAACACCAAATATCTTTAAATCAATTTACTACCACCATCATCTTCCAACTTGAGACTGACTAACTTGTTAATCAATATAATATTAAAAGAGTTGACATTCATTCAATAGAAAATTGCATCTACTAGAACAAAATAGTTGCAAAATCACAACAAACTTATTTCTATTCCTCTGCTTCCTCCAACAATTTTATTAAAATTAAGTATCTCTTTTTTTATTAAAAGGAAACATAAGGTCACTTTTTTTATAAAATGTATGTCACTTTTATTAAAAAGTAATGTTTGTTACTTAAAAAAGTGAGAGAAATTTTAAGAAAGTGACAAAAAAAAAAAAATGGAGGGGTATACTAAAAAAAGTAACATAAATTTAAAAAAGAAAAAAAAAAAGTGACAAACCATCAATTAAAATATTTGAATCAATTTAAAGTGGCAGGACTATTAAAAAAAAAGGTGACACAACTGTTGTCCATGGCCTCCGTTCACCACTAAGTATCTTTAAATCAGTTCACCGATAAAGTATGAATCAAAATGCCAAAGTCAATTCACCGTCATTGTCATCTATCAGCTCGAATTGAGAGATTGAGGGAGACTAACTAACTTGTTAATCAATACAATATTAAAGGAATTGACATTTGTTCAAAAGAAGATTGCATCTACTCGAACAAGAGTTGCAAAATCAAAACAAACTTATTTATATTCCTCTACTTCCTCCAGCCATTTTACATAAGGCTTCAATTCCTTCACAAAGCTTTGCCTGTGTAACAATGTAAAATAAAACAATTAGGTTAAAGCATGTCAAAACTAAAACACACAAGTACATTATTCACAATCAAGTTCTCTTTTATGTTTATATTGTAAATGCTTTATCCAAGATACAAGTATCTGCAAAGCAAGAATAATAGTATCCACTTATTATCTTCATAGCTATTTAATTTATAATTTATCCAAAATCAAACATACCCAACATATTTAACTTACTGATTGAAGATATAGCGTTTCATGATTTTTTTCTCACTTGAACCACGAAACTAACAGTTAGTAAGCAAATTTGATTTCTACTATTTTTTAGTCAGTAAGTAGCTACAAATCGTCCAAAAATTTTCTAGCAAAAATTGCAAAACAAAAATAAAAAATTTTAGACAATAAAATTCAAAAAGATGAAGAAATGAGATAAAAGACGAAAAGACCTTGAGTGATATCCGATTTTTTAGAAGAAGGTGAGGAGCCCATAGCAGAAAGTGAGAAGAAATTTAGTTTTTCCGCTTGTTTAGTGTTCCTAAAGCTAAAGAAAATGGTGGTACAAAATGGGACTTCGATGAAAAGTTGGATACAGAGGTGAAGAAGCTGCTGCCATGCTATAAGAGGCCGTTTGGCCAACAAAGTGGTATCGTTGCAGCAAGATACGAAGATGAACTGTGATGATGTTGGAATCTTCGTCGTTAACGGCCACCATATCACAACCTTGTGCCTGTCAAAACAATTGAGATTGTGCCTTCGACTCGATGGATCCATTCACCGGAGCAAAGAGAGGAATTAAGAGGAAATGAAAAAACACAGTTTTTTATACTTAGTAATTGTTTTTCAAATGATTTTTCAAAAGTAGATTACATTTAGGGTATATAGTCTAATATTCCAAAATAATTTTTATTTATAGCATTATCAATAAGAATGCTATATTTAAATGTTATAAAATGTACAAAATGTTGTAGTGAGTAAGTATTTGTAGTGCAAATCCAAATAAGATTACCGAGATTGAAATCATCTTTAACTACAAACGTAATCTAAACACAGTTTGAATACAAATCAAATTACAAGAATTAAAGTCTGGTGAAACTCATCCTTCTATCAACCCAATAGTGTAGCTTCATCGAAGTCAACGACTTATCTTTAACACAATTCAAGCTCCAAATCATCAATTTTTAAACTCGGGCTCGAATATTAATTTCAAAAACTCCTCCACTAAATGACGGAAATTGTATTCCATTCATGCACGTTTAATTCAATAATTACGTACCCAATTTACGTCTCAGCAATTGGAACAAAAATTTGACGTTGATTGGCACCCCTTTGTGTTACCAATGAAATTGATAAAAAGTTGTTCCATAATTTAGTTTTTATTTTGTCCTTTACTCACTTAAAAGTTTTTCTTACTAATAGTAACCCATATAGAAAAATATATTTGCACAAAAATCGTAATTATCTTAAGAAGTTAGTTCATGCAAAACCTACTAGCGTATGTCATTGACAAGTAATAGATTTAGTGAGTTGAGAATATCATCCCAATGGGAATAAACTCAATTCAAGTTGACTAGTTTATTATAGAATTCGAATTATGTAACACAAAAGAATTTTTTATTTAATTTATGCTGAATTAATCTAAGAAATATGTAAAAGTTTAGTTTTTATCAAATTATGGATGATTGTATTGGATTTCAAATTTGTCTATTGCTATCTGCTTCAATTCTTGATTTTTAATCTAGTTATTTTCATACGTTCTTAACAATCAATAAAGCTAATGCATTTAATTTTCTTTTTTAAAGAAAAATTAAATATATCCTAATCACGATCCGAATTTATTTCTAGCCTGAATTTGAATTATTAGAATGCATTAAAGTTTAGATTATCTATATGATTGCACACGTGATAAGTTTTATTCCTAACATCTATTATACATATGATACTTTTGTCGCATTTTAAATTTATTGTGAATTTTTCAATACTACAACAAGCAACTAATTATATAATTAGTGGCTAATCAATTAAATAATGCAATATGTATGCAAAATTAATCAAGAAACACAATTTTTCAAGTAGTTTTCTGTTGTCGATTTTCTAAAACAATGAAAATGCGTTCTTTTTCCTATTTTCAAAAAAAAATTGAAAACAAATTAAAAGTTTCAAAGAAAACTCAAAACGACAAATTTATCATTTTGAATGTTTTCAGTTATAATCAAGTTAAAATTTTCAAAACGCGTTTTGTGTGTTTTCGAAACAATTTTTCAAAATACCAAAAAGAACATATTTTCAATAATCTCAAACTGGACACTCAAAATACAAAATTCAAAACTAAAGCACAAAGAGAACAACCCTAAACTACTAATTTTGAAATAGAAATAAATAACAAATATGGTTCATCTTCATCCAATGCAAAAATGATCTAGTGTAGCATTTTTTAAATAATTTACAAGAAGAATAATTGAAAAATATCGCCCCGATGATGAAATAATTCGGAAAATGTTGATCTTTAAGTCCAAGATTGAATTCTTTTAAAATGTTAATCTAATTGACCTTCAATTCATTGCTAGTGATTGATCTTTTCTCTCAAAATATAGTAATTAGCTCCTTTGTTCTTGATCATTTTGATTATGTTATCGTGTATAAAGAGATAAGAGAGTGTTTTCCAATATGTAGCCCTTGTTTTGTACTTATGAGCACCAAACATATGTCAAATTTGGATTTCAAAAGAGCTTGAATCGCGAAAGGAAACTGTCGATTCATCTACGGAAAAAGCCCAAGCGCGTAGGTTTGTGTCTTTTCATATCTACACAACTTTCGATATTTTAATTATAACTTTCTTTCTCGATATCTGATTGAGATGATTCAAAGTGTGTTTGAATGCTAACTCAAATGGCTACAATTATTCTAGACATACAATATTTCAAATTCGAACATTTATTATTCAAAAAAAGGGGTCTCAAGTTGAGGCTAAAAATTGTGAGCATAATTTCTTCAGCTGGAAATTGATTTGTGAAAATACTTCGACTATATTTAACTCATTTGACCTCCAATTGTGTACAATTGATCATATGTGATCTTCAATCATCATTTTATTGTCAAAATCAACTAATTAAATGTTTACATTTTGGTTAACAAACTTTAGTTATTATTATTTATTTTTTTTACCCTTTTTCGTTCATTTCCTCCAATTCCACCGATTTACATCGAGTTCAATATAACAAACATAATTAACAAATAATTAAGTTATCACTCATCTAAATTACTAATAAATCTTTAATTTAATGGCTAAATAAGTGTAAAAAATACACTTATTAAACATCAAAAACCTAACACTAAAATTAATTTCTACTTATCAAATGCAAAACTGACATATGTTTAAAAATTCACGTTAAATATCATAAATTCATAAAGTGATTCAAATCACAACCCTCAATATTCAATAGTTATCATTCTCTCGTGAGATTCTCACCCCATAACTTATTTTTTTAACACTCAAGGTGTGATCTAATGTTGAATTTATATACTAATCATCACCCTCTCTAATTTGGGTAGATCTTACAAATCACAGCTCAACACATTAACAAATGTGGATTCCCCTTATTTTTTAATGTTTCAACCTCCAAGAATCAACTAAGTTAATAATATATTGACAAAAGTTTAAATTCTCTTTTTTTTTTTTTTTCCTTTTTCCTTTCCTTTTTTTTTTTTTTTAAATCTTATGTGTGGACTTCTATCCATTAAACTTTCTAAATGATTCTTGTAGTGAACGTTTGATCAATGACTTTCAAGTCAGGTGACTATAGGGTATCAAGTTTTATATACCCTTACAGGCTTGAACACTCGAGTCATAGGGGCTAAGAATAGAAGTTTCAAAATGACACAATATTTTTTTTTTTTTAAATTTTATGCAACGATTAGTGCAATACCTCTTATTAAACACTAATTCTCAAAAATCAACCTTTACCTTAAGATTTTTACCTAATTTTCGTCTTATTGGCCTTAAACAATCATATAAAATTTAGCACACATGGAATCTATATTAATCTCAATGTCTCCCTACAATAACTCAATCATCCCCAACCTATCTTAGAATTGGTTTAAGGATGTATAATTTAGTAGTTATTTGGGTTTAGTATCTATGATCTACTAATTTTTTTTTGTTTTTCAATTTATTCAAATTTTGAATCAAACTATTCTTTGTGATGCAAAATATAAATCTTGTGCGTAAAACTATCAAGTTTCACATGAATAAATATAAGTCAACCTTAACGTGTAACTTATCACAATTTATAATTTAATATAAAAAATGGATCTTGCCTAGGATGTTTTTAAATAAATTGTAAGAAAAATAATAGAAAAATATCACCAAGAACATGAAATAATTCAAAAGATGTCGATTTTCAAGCCCAATGTTGAATTTTTCAAAATCTTGATTTAATTGACCTTCAATTTCTTACTAATGCTTGATCTTCTCTCTCAAAATATTGCAATTGGCCTCTTGTTCTTGATGAGTTTGATGATATTATCGTATATGAATATGTACGAGAGGGATTTCCAATATGTAGCCCTCGTTTTGTCTTTGTAAGAGGTAGAAAATATGTCAAATTCCCGTTCAATTTGAGTTCCAAAAGAGTTTGAATTGCAAAAAGAAATTGTTGATTCATTTGTGGAAATAGCCAACAGGCATGTACATGCATAACTATCGCGTGCACGCCATTGAGTTAAATGGCCCTCGGGTCATGAAGTTAGTGTATCACACGCGCGCGAGCAGGTTTGAGTCGTTTCTTCTATGCACAGGATTCGGTATTTTCATCATAATTTTCTCTCTCGTTATTGGATTGAGATGATTCAAAGTGCATTTGAAAGCTAGCTCAAAGGGTTACAGTTCTTCTTAGAAATGCAATTTTTCCAATTCGAACATTTGTGATCCCAAAAATGGGTTTCAAGTTGAGGCAAAAAATTCGAGTATAATTTCTTGAGCTGAAAATTGATTTACTATATTTCACTCATTTGACCTCCAATTGATCATTTGTGATCTTCAATCATCATTTTATGATTAAAATTAACTATTGAATGTTTACACTTTGGTTCTCAAAATTTGGATTTCTTTTGTTTTTGCCTTGTTTCTTTCCTTTCTTTCAATTTCCACCTATTTGCATTGAGTTCAACTTAAAAAACATAATTAACACATAATTAACCTACAACCCATCCAAATCACTAATAAATATTGTAATTTAAGGGTCTACATAAGTGTACAAAATACACGTATCAAGGTCTAATATGGAGAATCGAAAAAAGGTCTTGAGATGTAATGAGAATGAAGTAAAGAATGACTTAAACGTATACATATTTTACTTTAAGTAGAATAAAGAAAAGTATTGACACCTTACCCAATAGATTAATTTGTACACTTATCAAGGTCTAATATGGAGAATTGAAAAAAGTTCTTGAAATGTAATGAGAAGGAAGTAAAGAATGACTTAAAGGTTTACACATTTTACTTTAAGTAGAATAAAGAAAAGTGTTGATACCTTTCCCAATAGATTATACTTACTTTATGCTTTACGTAATAGTATGTGAAACCCAGTCTATAAATAGAGTGCATGGATGAGAAGAACCATACACCTCTCCCAACTAACTATAATATCTCGTCCCGCTCATTCCAATGGATCCACTCCAAACTGAGGTCAAACGTTCTAGTTTCCCCAAGGATTTTATTTTCGGTGGTGCAACATCGGCATATCAGGTTTGTAACTAATTTTCCGAGGAGTTTATCTTCGGTGCTATAACATCGAACGTATCAAGTGAGCAATTGGTATGTTTTAGTATGTTGTATCAGGCAGATTCGGACAGAAAAATGGACAAACCGTAGTATTTGTTAATATTGTGAAATACTATTAAATGCAGCTTATAAAACAATCCATTATTGTTTAGAATAATGAAGATTTGCTAAAACCATCATGTGTGAGTGTATAAGTTAGAAGATCCATTCACATGTAATGTAACTTTCTTGAGTTCTTAATTTATGGATGTATAATTTATTTCAGGTAGAAGGTGCTTGGAATGTAGATGGTAAAGGCTGGAATAATTGGGATTATATGACAGAACATGAACCTGGTCTCTTCAATCTCTCTCTTTCTAGTCTTGTATGTTTAAAAACAGTAAATATAAAATATAAATTGACATATAAGAGCTCAGCTACTCATATATATAAATTTGTCCATTTGAGATGATATCTCTATTCTAAATATCGTATCATCGTCCAACAAACTCAAACAAGTAACTTGATCCATCTCAAACTCTCGAACAAGCTTTTGGATCCAAAGATTGATGTTTTTAACGAGTCGATGTCCTGCGGAGGCATGTCAAGTATATAATTTCATATGAGTTAAATATATCAATCAACAAAAAGAGGCTTGTGACACTCTTTTTATCAAAGTTTTCATTTTAAGATAGAATCCCAAATCTCAATAATGGACACAAGCATGTATTAATTTACACACGCACATGTACATGTACTTGTCATAGAAGATTATTGGGTGCGTATATTTATCTTTATTAATTGGATTGGCAGATAGCATTGCGGATCGTTCAAATGGAAAAGAGGCAATCAATCACTATAACATGTTCAAGGTAAATGCACTAAGCTATTTAATTTTTCGTAGCAGATAGTGATGTTAACTAATTTATAAATATTATGTCAAAATTCCATATCAGTTCAAGCATTAAGTGAGGCAGTGATCTAATGCCTCATATTTTATTAAGGTCCAAATTTATAAAAAGTTTATTTTACCACTTTTCTACTAATTGATATCAAAATAAAAACTCTTATCATTTCTAAAAAAACCCTACGACCAGAGTTCTTTTTTTACTCATCTATTTTCAATATAAGTAAGTGAAAAATGAATTGAACGAACAACCGTAAATGAATTAAATAACTCTTTTGATCCATTAATTTATCTTTATTAATTGGATTGGCAGAGAGCATTGCGGATCGTTCAAATGGAAAAAAGGCAATCAATCACTATAACATGTTCAAGGTAAATGCACTAAGCTATTTAATTTTTCGCAGCAGATAGTGATGTTAACTAATTTATAAATATTATGTCAAAATTCCATATCAGTTCAAGCATTAAGTGAGGCAGTGATCTAATGCCTCATATTTTATTAAGGTCCGAATTTATAAAAAGTTATACTATTTTACCACTTTTCTACTCATTGATATCAAAATAAAAACTATCATTTCTTAAAAAACCTACCACCAGAGTTCTTTTTTTACTCATCTACTTTCAATATAAGTAAGTGAAAAATAAATTGAATGAACAACTGTAAATGAATTAAATAACTCTTTTGATCCATTAATGCAAAAATAATTCTC
>CAIGRN010161105.1:0-13220 GCA_903798345.1 Fraxinus anomala | reverse complement strand
AATAACAAAAATTATAAAGTTATAACAATATTATTGAAAATTAAAGGTAAGATATCAAGAATGAGCTCAAACAGAAAAGAAATGTCCAACAGTATTAGAATCAAGTGAAACCTTTTTCTTTCCATATAATTACTTTACAGGATCTGTACCAAGTTTGTATAGCTTTATTAATAAAGGCTATTCACCATATAGTATATGTACTTCAGAAAAACATGAGATGAATCTGGTCTTAGCCTCATATGACACAGAGTTAACTCTAATCTGACATGGTTCATCTTTATTAGGAGGCGGCATTAATGAATAGAAAAAGCACCTGAAAGCAGGCATAGAACAATAATAGTGTTACTGAGATGACTGAAATTCGCAAACTTTAAAAATTACAAATGTGATTTATTATCAATAGCTGTTATAAGAAGTCCTTTTGCAATTTTTGGTTTTTGATATATTGTTCCAAAAATGTAATTGATCGACTTTCTAGTGTAGCAGATGAAACTCTAATTTTGTGAAAGAGAGTTACTCTTACTATCATAAGCTTAATGTTTTCATTTCTTACAAAGTTTACTTAATGTTCTTTTCTCCTGGCAACCACAGGTCCACAACAAACTGATCTCAAATGTGATATTTGGATCAGCTATCCATCTTTCATGAGTTCACAGGTTTGATATTTGGTCCAAGATATAGCTTTTCTCAGATGGTAGTTTCATAAAAGTAATTGAATTGCTTTTTCTAACCGAGACGAATTCTGAGACATTTCCATCAAAATAGCCCTATTATAAAAGGTGGATAAAAATTGTGGATTCAATGAAATGTGTGGTTAAAACTGAAGTTTGACCAACTTTCTAGCAAACAAAAGCTTTGCTAAACAAGCACTTACAGTTTGAAAACAGATAAGCAATATAGTACTTACAGGTAACTCATCTTCTCTGAGGTGGCTATGATAAAGAAGAACTGCCTTGCTTATTTCCCTTATGTCATCTTTACTCACCTCTACCTTGTAAGCTTCTGTTATCTCATAGACAGATTCATTCCTACTTGTTACCAAGTACCTACAATCATTATCATATAACTTTGCAAAACGTTCAACAATGTCTTGTTCCCACACATCATCAAGAAGTATCAATAAGCGCTTCCCGACCAGTGCTTCTTGAAGCTTGAAGCAGACATATTCAAGATCTCTGCAATATTCATCTTTGATTTTTTTCCAAAAACCAATCTGTAACAGAAACTTACAAAATTTTCTCGCCAGTCGCCTTTGGTATTCGGCCTTATCACCATGACAAGCAGGTCTACTGCACCACTGTCCGAATCCAAGTTCAACTGCTCCATCCACAAACCTTGAGGGAAGATTGGAAGCCACTTGTCTAGCTAAAGATGACTTGCCAATGCCAGATAGCCCAACAATGAGAATTACACTACGACAGCTATCTTCCTCCAGTAAATTTCTCACATACTTGCACTTAGTGGAGATTGGGTACCCTTGATCCGTGATTTTCAACCGGACGGGGGCGTTTCGTGCAGTTGTTTCTATCAAATTTTCAACATGCTCGGTCAATCTTTGAGATTCGAGCCAGCAGTTCAAGTCATACCTCATTGAATTCAATATCTTCCCGAGTGGATCACCAATCATAGAACTCCATACAATCTTAGCAAAGTTCTTGATTTTACTTCTAGATGCGACCCTATTAGCCTTCGTGATATTTGGATGTAGCCGTGCAATAAGGTCATTTAAGCTTTGAATCTGATTTTCTAATTTGGGGTTGTGAAGCTTGTAAAAATGCTTTTGCTTAATACGGCGTGTCACATTCTCGAGTTCACACACAAATTCCTCTAGGGTTTTAATCCTCTTAGGAGCTTCATCAATGTTTCTAGAAGCCTGCTCTAATGCCCCGATTGCTGCTATCATACTCGAGACTATCTGTGTCGCAGCAGAAATAACTTGTAGAGCATCCATTTCACAAAGAAATCCTCCAATTCAATATCTTTTTATAACCTCTTGACATGAACTTTATGCCAACGCAACCATCAAAACCTCAATCTAATTCAAACTCTCAAAGGCAACTTGACAGCAGCCCCAACAAATTCTTGAGAATGCAAAGCTCAAACTTTTGAGAAGTGTCTACAAGTCCAGATTCTCTTACATACTATCCACGGGATCGAAACAATTAACAGATCCTTACAAATCTAGAGAACCAATCCTTATGCAGTAACATACTTCAGTCAAGGTTCTTCAAAAACAACAAGAGGCCACCAAGTCAAAACGCTTTCTTAGTCCAATAAATACAACGACCCAGCCATAGATTCAAAGAATAATCCATGATAATTAGCACCCAGTTCTTAAAAAAATATTTTCCTCCGTAATTAGTAACTTTACCAATACATGAAGAGCAGAAATCAAGAAATCTGAAGCTTAGAATTCTTCCAAATAATTAACATTCTAGAACAAGAACAGGCAGCTAATGTTATGTTCTAGAAATCAGATAAATTTCTATACAAAATAGATTGTTCAAGAGGATCTAGTGTTCTTAGTTCTTACCTCAGGAAGCTGCGAAAGACAGATTTTCACAAAAGCTCCATTGAAAATGGCCCAGAAACGAAGGGAACCACCCACCCCACTCGACCCCTGCCTGAACGATTTTTCTTGAAGTAATTCTTACTTCTATAATTATATAATCAAAACGAGTGTTCGAAGAAGATCTTTTTCATTTGAATTCCAAGTTTCCTGTTTTTAGTCAAAGTGTATGCAAGAGAAGGTAGAGATCGTAGCGTTGTTATCTTTAAAAATAGTGTTTGCTTTTAGAATTTATTATTATATTTTTTTTTTTTTGGCATCAAAGGTAAAATAGGACTATTTTATCAAGACATTTTTTTGGAAAAAATTAATAGGCCTGCCCTAGTAGGTAAGGCGAATTGCCTCAACGCGCTCTATTCCTCATCCCAAAAATCCTCATGAAGCAAGAGACGGGAAGGGCTGCTTCAATCCGTCATTGGATCTGGCACAACCACAATGATTCACGACATAATCCAGCATGGTTCGTGTTTTTTATGAACCCAATCTATTTTTACTTCTCGCCTATAATGACAATTCTTCACAATTTGATCTAATTTTTTATTTTTAAATAATACTAGTACTAATCCCATGACTCTTTCCTTCGATTAAATCCTTTTGAACTAGATTATGGGTCCCTCGTCGAGACAAAATCATGGCAATTGTTTTAATAATCATTCTTAGCATCTCTTCTTCCCAAATAAAGATTACAATTTTGATAATCATTCTTACGGATCACAAATTAATTAAAAGCAAAATTTAATCGAAAAGATTCGGATGCAAAAGCAGTCCTTTAATCAGAAAATTCTGAATCTGCTTTCTTCTTATCGAACAACATCCTTCAATCCACCGCCATTCCCATCGACCCTTATTCAAAATCTCCCTCCAAACAATCATTCCCGAACCAACATCTCTATACAAACACACGACGCCATTTATCCCAACACATTTTGCAGTACCCCAATCGGGAAATCTCGATCCCAATTCAGACGGCACTTTCTCAACGATCCCCCAATTATCGTCATCCCCAAGCTCCCATGTGCAAACATTTCCACCATTTGTGCCTCCAACAAGAGCCAAATTCCCATTTCTTGGAACCAATGCCGCAAATTCAAGTCTATCTGCCATTGGCACGCTCAATTCTGTCCATTTTTTAGTCCCAATTTGGAATCCCATTATACTATATGCCCTTGCAGAAGTAATCCAATATAGCATTCCCTTTGAATATACACTTTCATTGGGTGTCCACACGGTTAATCTCACAGCAAATTCAACTGGCATTGAACTGACAATTTCCCAGGTTTCGTGATGGGAATCGTACATTTCTACTGTGGGCTGGTAAATGGCACCGCCTCCAGGTGCCTCAGACATACCTGTCGAGAAAAAAAAATATCGTGATTTCTGTATAAAATAAATATTCGTTGTTAAAAACCAGATTAATTATTAGTTACTGGAAATTTA
This sequence comes from Fraxinus anomala, assembly GCA_903798345.1. Classification (NCBI taxonomy): domain Eukaryota; kingdom Viridiplantae; phylum Streptophyta; class Magnoliopsida; order Lamiales; family Oleaceae; genus Fraxinus; species Fraxinus anomala. The sequence continues at coordinate 9,214 of CAIGRN010161105.1, read as the reverse complement.
ACGTCGTTATATTGTTCCAAATTAGTCATCAAACTACAAGTTATGTTTCACACTCGTCCTTCTGTCTAGTATCATTACTTGGTGGACAGAGGGACGATTTTGAAATGTGTATTAGATTGGGATGACTAATTTGGAACAAGTATGAGTTCGGCAACTAAATTGAAACATATACGTAAAGACCTAGATACATAATTTATATGCGTTTAAACCTCATTAATCGAGGGGAAATGGCACTTTTGAAGTGTTCTAATTTGATAGCGATAAGAATTAGGGAAAAAAAGGACTAAGCTCCTCGAACTTTCACATCGTATGGTCATGAGCCATCAATCTTTAAAAGTTGCCTCCAACTTGATTAAATCTGAACTTTACTGTATATGTTAAAATCAATTGTGAGTTTCAATCGAACGGTAGAGAAACGGTAAATAATTTGATATTTCTATGATTTAGCTTTAAACAACGTAAGTAACATGCAATTTTAACGTCTATATATTGAAATGTAGACCATTTCAATCAAATAAGAACCTAGAACCCTACCCTCAAAAATTGGTGACTAATACCACACTATATGAAAGATTAGGGATCCCATTCATAATTTCCCCAAGTATTATAATAATAATCTATATTAATAATGTCATCATTTATAATTCAATCACAAACACCTTTTTATTATTGCTGAAATATAATAATTAGAAAATATTATAAAGTTTTTAATGATTTAATTCCAACAGACTTACCCCCAGCCACATAAACTTGATGATAGCTTGAATTAATTTCAACTAAGCCAACTGCCGCATTGATTCTTGACAAATTCAGCGGCGGGAGCCGCCGGAATTGCCTGGTGAAGGGGTTGCACACCGCTAAATGGAGGGCGGTGGAGTTGGTAAATTTCAGTAGAACAAGCCCCCCAATTGCAGCAATGGGGCGAACGGTGCTGGGCATGAAGTCGAGAGATAGCGCGTGCCAGTTGTTGTCAATTGGGTTTTGGGCATAGCAGGAGAGGCCACGGTGGCGAATTGGCCAAGCTATGAACCATGCTGGGTGGCGCAGCAGGGGCGGAGCCACCGTGGTGGTGGTGCATGTGTGCCAATTCCGGCAGACGGCCTTGGCTCTTGCGAAGGAGTCCGGCGAAAGGTAGGAGAAGATGTTGGATAGGAGATCAAAGGGAAGGTTACTCCACATATTAATGATGTGCCAGAGAGAGAGAGAGAGAGAGAGAGAGAGAGAGTGTGTGTTTATTCATATACGCAGAAGATGAGAAAATTACATTATTGGTCATCGTTCTATTAGCATTGTAGAAGTTGGTATTCAACTTACTTTTTGATGGCTTTGTCTTTAGCTTTTCAATTTTGTAACAACGTTCGTCCTATTAGATAGGACTAGCAATGGGTCCTCGTTGCTCATCATACGATGAGAGCTCAGACCACGGGTGACTTAAGTCCACACTAACGAGTTCACTATTATGATCTCTGGGTTTCAAAGTAGGTTTGACTCGACTCGATTTAACTAAACTTATGTAGGTGCAATTTGTCTCTTGGTTAAATGAGCCAACACTAGCTCAATTCATTGACAAATTGACCGAGCTCGACTCTTCCAAAAAGCATAATTGGACGTGGGTTGAGATAGATTGAGCCGATAAATACGAAAATTTTTGCTAAAAAATAAAAATAAAAGAATAAATAGAGAGAATAAATAATAATCTACAACTCTCACACCCCCTTCTTCGTTGCGCCCAACCCCTCCTCGTCAGTCAGCCCGACCCCCATCCATGCTCTTGGGATTGGCCATATACCTAACCTGCCCCATTTGTTTTACCTCGATTATCTAGTTTCCATTCTTTGTATGAACTATGTAGCAATGACGTGGATGATTTCTTTTCATATAGTATTAACTACGGACCAATTTCATATAACACTAATTGAGTGGGGACCAAAACTATAATATTCCTAACATTAATTGAAGGTTTTTGCCTAGGGATGTGTGCTCACATGAACTGAAATCTGGCCCACGTGCCACTGCGAATATTTAACATGTAGCATTGTACATTTTCTGCTGTCAAATGGTTCTTGCTAGAGCTCAAGGGGCAAACTGATGAATAAATAGTCTCCATTGCATCTCTATTATGTCAACTTGCTCAACCCTTTTATGCCTTTCAGTTAAGATAGTGAAAGTTGTAGGTCCTGCCCATGGCTGTATTTGGCCATGCTTGACTAGATTCAGACAGACTTGATCCAATACATAATCACGAATAAACTCGTCCGAGAGATGGATGTTCCGAAGTCTAAATCTTCAAGTTTGCTCGACGTTTAAAATTTTCTTAAATTTTAGAAAAAAATGATGAATAAGTAAAAGTTGGAATTCATGAGTTGAATGCCTAAAACATGGATTCGGATTAATTGGGTAATCTTATACCTTTAGTCCTCGATTAATTTCTTGAAGCAAGTTGTAAATATGGAATGAGAATTATCAAACTATAATGATTTCCATTCTTTCATTGCCAAGTTGAATCGGTTACCAATTTATTCACATAGATAACTAGCTAAAATTAGAGTTATTATTGAGTTCAATTTTTTTGAGATAGAATTTAATCTCTCTTAAAATAGAACAATCAAAATGTGCAGGAAGTGGATGTCACGATATTAGTTGAACTTGGCTTTTCATTAGATAGAACAATCATCGACATTGGTTCAATATTCGCAATCATCCAACAAAATAATCGTTGATAGACGGCTAGTTGAAGCTGAGAGAAACTTTAACCAAATATTTGAGTACAACCAGTTGACCATTTGGGGGTAAAAACACTGTTGTCCAGGGAAATTTCAAGTTAATCATCGACTTTTATTTTGTTCTAATTTAGTCACCTAACTTTGATTTCTTTCTCAATAGAAAATTAAATTTCTTTAATCATATGTTGGTTGTGTAATTTCCTCTTTAACGAAATAATTATTGTGGCTCATTGTTTGTCTTCCTCCTGAACGTTGCATGTCTTGTTTCTCTGCAACTCCACCAATCAATCTCAACCTTATCCCCAAACGCTGTATCTAATTTGATTTTTACCTCTTTTTTTCCCTGAAAAAGAAACTTTAAAGTGCAAGTTATCGTGAAAATTGTCTTGCCCACTTTCAAGTTTTCTATTCCAATGCAAAATTGTTGATTATGTGAGTAATGTTATTTGTACATCATGATTTATAAATTAGTGTACTGAATAATGACACGAAAGAGAGAAAAAAAATAGATAATGAAAAAAAGTCAATTAGAAGTTAATTAATATAATCCACATCAGCATTCTGTATATCAATCTGTAAGCCATGATGTATACATTATTTTTATTTGAGTATGATTGGAAGGTTAGGGAAAATTGCCTACCCTTTGACCAATTTTAACGGGTAATAGCTAATAATTGAATTTTCGGTTTTTGCCACTGTTTTGTTCCATGTTTTTCAAAAATGTATTTTTTCAAGACTCATTATTGATCATACATTTTCCCATAAAATAAATGTTACACATAAACTAATTTTTTTTTAATCACATATTATCCAAAAACTCAATATTTCAAAATATATTTTACCTCCATTCTCATTTTAATGGACCCTAACCATGGATTTTATAAGTCTCCGTCAGACAATTGTGCTGGTGCAATGATTGAGTTTACAATAAGAAGACAATGACTAGGGGTGGTTGATTGGACTCCACTTGTTGGCTAGGGCCAGACAAGGTTTGTCCTATTGGCCATGCCTTAGGAGTCGAGCCGAGTCACGAAACTTTATTTTTATTTTTATTTTCTAGACAAATTAAAAAATGAAAATTAGGAAACAAGGTGCTCATGATGGGTCAACTCATGAAGTTTGTCGAGATCCACTCAACTCATAGACCTGTGGTTGAACGAGCCGAGTCCGCCGACACATTGTGAGCCGAACCATGGCTAGGGCTTGAGTTCGCCTTTACCTTTTTTAATTTATTTTTCTTTGAAATTTAGCCCCCATTTGACCCCCATTTTTTTCCATCTAAATTTGCCACAGTTCACGCCTGACATTTGAATGTGTAAATTCAGAAATTTTTGTCAGCATAATTAATGCCGTTCAGCCATTGTGTCAAGCATGTTTAACGCTGTTTTATTTTTTTGGACAATTTCGCCCCCAAATTCAATTGACTGTTTACATCCTCGCCCTCCATAATTTTAACACAAACATTTGAAAGCCACCTACTATGTCAAGGGCAGATTCAGAATGTTAAAAAATATGAAACTCATATGACAGCCAATGTTATGTAATGACAGACAATCCGTCCTTGTGGTCTAAGATGGGGCCCACAACTGTAGCAAAATGGATTGAAAAAATTGGCAAAAAATTGGGGTTTAACGGGGGCTTAAGTGTTCATCCAATACGCCCTTCAAATTTCAAAATATTAAATATATATCACTGCGAGGACCTTCTTGCTACAAAATTATAAAGTGGGAACTCTCTTATTACAAAATTAACGTTTCAAATGTGTAGAAACGGACCTTAATTTACCCTGATGCGCAATAGCCGGTGAGATTTTTGGGTAATGCGTTTCATATACTCTCACACCAGAAGTTAACAATATAAGCCAAGAAATCATTCCACATGCACCTTTTGGAGGACCTCAACATGCGCTATGTTGCAAGATTTTGCACAAACTAACAAAGATTTTTCGTTTTTTACGTCTTGTTACACAATAATTGCAAATTGTTTCGATCTTGGAAAAAGTGTGATAGAAGAAATGAATAATAAAGATTCCTTCCACATTGTGATTGTAGTTCTGAGATTGGTTGGTGTACAATGGAACCGTCTTAAGATTTTTGTCTTCACTCATTTTCTTGAACCCCAGTTGCCACCAAAGGGCTTTGGCCTTTTTCTCGATTTTTTATGAATCTCAAGGAAAAAAGGATTCCTGAATTTTGTACTCCTAGGGATTGTAGCTAATATATGGTCTCGATTAGCGAAAATTGGAGATGGGTGTCGAGTGAGAGTCTTCATTTTACACGGGCTGTTGATTTTATCGTCATGTGAAAAGTTGAGCTTTTAGTGCTCGATAGTACGCCTGAACGGAATCAGATATTTGATAATCCAATCTTCAAGTTTGCAATTTTAGAGGTGGGTCACTGTTCTACGATGTTTTAGAGGTTGAAGAAGGAAAAATTTGTGAATTTACTGATATGCGGCGTGTTTTGGATGTGAAGGCAGAAATCAAAAAGCAGTTTCTGCAAATGGCTTCTAGAAATTTTGTTGATCAAGCTTCGTTTTTTGGATTCCTATTGCTGGGAATGAGAATTCTATACAAGAATGTCATCGTGTTTCCAGTCATTCAAATATTCACCATATATAGTTTGTTGTGACAATAAACGTAAGAGCCAGGCCAGAGAAAAGAAAGTTCCAGCTTTCGTCAATCTTCAATCATCAATCATCCCACAAGCTGAAGAAAGTAACAATTCACCTGATTGTGTGAGAAATTCTTTTTCGAATAAATCTACTAGAAATTCCAATGCTGTTGGAATTATTGGAGGTGTGAAGGGTGATTCGACTTTTAATTTTGTTAAGAAGTTGAATTTGCAGGATGAAGAAAGTGGTCTTCCCTTTGCCCTTTGTTCCGATCCTATCCTAAGTAAGGAGCTTTTAGGCCTTGATAGAAGTTCTTTTCAGTTTTTCTGGTAAAAACAAGTATGCATGTATTGATCAGAGCTCTATCGTACAAAATTTAAGGGAAAAAAGAATGTTTCTTGAGAAGTCTGGAGTTTCTTGCATTGTAATGCCTTGATGAGGTTGCAGAGGGTGGCTCTGTTCCTTTCCTTCATATTGGTGAATGTGTTGCCAAGGAGCTCGAGGAAGCCAAGTTGAGGCCACTTGAAGCTGGAAGTTCTCCGTGAATCGGAGTTCTAGCCACCAATGCAACTTCGACAGCGAGATTTTATCAGGAAAAGCTTCAAAATGATGTATCTCCGTCTATTACACGTGCCTCTTATGCATATCTTTTAATGCATGTTTGGTATGCAATACTTGATGGACAAGACTTGATAGTAAAGTGAACAAGATTTTAACTTTTTTTCTTCCTTAATATTTTACAATGCTATCCAATTCTCCCTAACAAACATGCCATTATTTTATTTACTTACTATTTCTTGAAGATCATAACTAGAATATTGTTTTGAGATAGAATCAGATGTTTAGATATTTTCATAATTTCAATCACATGTTACCCATTAAGTGAGTGATGGCTTAGCTTATGCAAGGTGAACAGTGTAAAAGAAAATTCCAAGCATGTGGTTGCAGAAGTGCACTTTCGGTTTGCATAATTTCCTATATACTATGTCCAGTATAAAACAAAAAATTTCTCTAAGTATTCAAGAAATAGCTTCAATTTGTGCTTTTGATCAGTATTTATTGAAACAGTGATCAAATGTCCTGAAGTTGCTGACTTGACTTTCTAACATTTTAGATGAATAAGAAAACCATCTTTCTAACTTTGATAAATTACAGAAATGGTTCGTCAAGTGGTTCAAGTTACACGAACAATATTGGGAATTAGAACACAAGAGAGGCTCAGTTGTGTTGAGAATTAGAACTCAAGAAAGACTGTTGTATTAGATAGATATCTAGTACAACGTTAGAACCAATGTGTTGGCTACCAACTAAACTACTGAGGGATGTAAAATGCAAATAGAGCTGTGCAATATCAAATTCATGACTTCAGGTACCATTTCATCTTTATTGACCATTCCATTCAATGAAGTGTGTGCATTTTCTTACATTGTGGCTTCTTTGGTAAGAAGGTATAGAGTATTAATGAAGAAAAAGAAGTTAAAATGTTGTTTATTATAATGTCCAGTAGTGCGGACCAAACATGTACTATATCGCGCTTCGATGCTCTGTTTTCCCGTCGTTTAATCTTAAAAACAGATCTCCATCACTAGGATATCTATGTACGCTACCATTCTTTCATTTCAGTTCGGTGCTAGTTGAAATCTTCTTTAGCTTTATAATATTCTGATTACGAGAATAATAGTTTTCAATATATAATTGTTTAAATTTCGAGTTTTTGCAACGTGCAGGGTTTTGAGGTTATACTGCCAGATAAAGCAACAGTGGAACAAACTCTGATCCCTGCTGTGGAAGCATTACGCAGAAAAGACATTAAAGGAGCACAGAATTTGTTTAGAATTGCTTTGCAAGTTCTACTGGTCAGGGCTGTCAACACTGTTATCCTTGCCTCTGACGATGTTCGGGAACTTTTGCCACCGAATGATCCTCTATGGAAGAAATGCATCGACCCGATGGATGCATTAGCCAGGTCAAAAGTCAAGTATGCTAAATCAGCTGATAGAGGTAAATAAACTTTGGGGTGCATAATTGGTATACATTATTGGAGAAAACTGAGTAGTATAATGATGAAGATTTTAGTTTCTTTTTCTTAGCATCTAGTACTATTTAATCATACGTGTGCAACATGCTAAGGGTGTATTGCTTCCAATTAAATGTGCATCTGAAATTCTAGTTGTCATTGTAATTCTTTTTACCAACTATTCTTCGTAAAGAATGTGATACATATGTGGTTCTGCATTATGCGTTCTTGTAGTTGAAGCTTTGAAAGAATATTGGAACAGTTATGAATGCACCAATCAACTAGAGAAAATCTGTAGACTAGAATTATATTAAAAATGTGTGTCAAAATGAAACAGTTAAACTTCGGAAAACACACACAAAACAACCATTGTCACAGAATGGTTTGGTAATGGCCACCAGCTACCTTTGACAATGCCAAGAAAACAACAGAACACTAATAATAAGGAATTAAAGTATCATTTCAAATCCTGGTACTAGGGTTGCTTGGTTGGTCTGTGCTTGTTGGGTTGTTTGAACCCGCTGTGCCACCGATGTTGCCAGGGCAGTTGGCGGTGTTGTCTGCAGAGTTCATCCCGAAAGTGTTTTTCACTGCATCAGCTGCTCCAGATGTCATATTTGCTGCTTCGGCTGCTGCTCCCCGTGCAAGGTTCACAGCCCCTTGTACTGCTCCTTTGCTTATGTCTACTGCTCCTTGTGCCATGTTCTTGACTTGCGTCCCAGTCTTCAATCATAAAAAAAGTTGTAATTAATGTCGGAATAGTGAATGGACAATGTAACTCATATAGTTGTTCTGTCTATGAAATATCACAGAGAATAAAATGGAGAAGAAATTGAAAGATTCAACATTACATCTTGAAGGAAGTTGGTGCCCTGGCCTTGGTTATGAATGTCAGATGGTTGGTTCAGACCATCCCTTCTCATCTGCAATTGCGCGATGGATACCGTATTTGAGTTGAACAACATGAAGAGAGAAAGAAAAGGACAGCCCTTTAACTGGTCATAGTCAGTTAACTCGAAGAATAAGTTTCGTATGCGAAGACCCCATTTCCGGATAAATTATACTACCTTGTGTTTGTGTTTCTTGACATAATGCTTTTCTCAGAGGAGACTCGAGAGTATTGAAGTGTTGTAACGAAAATTACCTGAGCTTGACCTGGAACTTGTGCAGCATTGTGTGTTTTTTTAGGACCTTTGTTTGCCATTTCTCTTAGTTGTTTTCTTGAATGCAAATCAGAAATCAAATGAAAGTTTTGATTTTGCAGCTGAATTTATAGTTTTGTGAACTTTTGAGTATTCTTGTTAATGTTGTACCTAAATATGTGCATTTATCAACACATGGCATGGTGAGATTCAGTACCTTCCGGGGGGGATTGGGCAGGGAATGTTTCAAACAGGTTTGCTAAGTCAATGAATTGGGCATGCAGGTGGTTTCAACTAATTCTATTGGAGAGGTGTAAATTGCAAGGTCGACAGATTCCGTACACGTTCGACTTGACACNGAGAGGTGTAAATTGCAAGGTCGACAGATTCCGTACACGTTCGACTTGACACAGATCAATCTATGATGTGCTATGGGTAGTCACATTTAGGTATAGTGTCAAATTGGCATTCTTAGGCTCATGGCCACGTGCGTCCTATCTAATCAAAGTGAATTATATATAATCTAAAATTTTAAAATTAATAGTTTGTGTTTTCTCAATCAAAGTGAATTATATATAATCTAAAATTTTAAAATTAATAGTTTGTGTTTTCTCAATTAATTCAATCATTTTCTAACCATGCGGATTTTGAGACACGTGAAAACACAAATTTTGAATGAAAAGTATGTTTTTAACTAAATGTTCGAAATAATGTTGTCA
>CAIGRN010161090.1:0-10941 GCA_903798345.1 Fraxinus anomala | reverse complement strand
CCCTACAAATAAAAGAAATATTTGTTTTTTTTTATCATTTATTGTAATTTGATTGTTCTGTGTTGAGATTCTCTTGATATATTCCCCTTGAAGAATGTGATCTTGATCTGAATTTGAAATTCAGGAATGGTGTGGTATCTTGAATGTTTTAGCTACCATCAGCCATGAGCCAGCTCCATGTTTACTATGCTAAGACTTTTGAAGGTGAGATAATATTGCTGACACACGAATCTGGTTTACTTGCACCTTTATACCTCTCCAATGTAAATATTGATTTTTACTTTCTCTCGAGGGGATAACTCGGCAGTTTGCTTCATGAATGTAATTCCTACCCGTTTTCTTCAGCCTTTTTATTGCTCCCAGCTACTTTTGGGGGGATTCATGCAGACATTGGAAGGTTTTTTCCTCGTACATCTCATGTGCCTCCCTGTCTCTTTTTTTTTTTTTTTTTCAAGATCGTCTCTAAATATGAGTGGCACAACTAGGTTTTTCACATGGGAGACACGAGTGTTATACACACACACACACACACACACACTCTTGGTTCATTTANTTTTTTTTTTTTTTTTTTCCTTTTGTGTATATCCGGGAGGAGGTGTAGGTTGTCACTTGTGGGAACTTGAACTGATTTTGTCTGTAAATGCATAAGCTGTTGTATTTATTTTGTGAGAATGTGTGCAAAATCAATGTTTGTGTAATCTCGACTTACCTGCTTGTTATGTGGTAACTGGTAAGCGAATGAGGCGGGGCGTGTGTTTCTATACTCCCCGTGATACAATGTATGTAAAGTTCCCACTCCGGGGCATCCATCTACAGGATATGTTTGAAGGACTGCAGAGTATCCAACAACATTCCTAGGAAGAGCATATAGAAATAGTTCTGGAGTTATATTCTACAAGTCATATTTGCCTGACAATGTTGGATGGGATTCTTGGGGTAAGGATGTGGATCAAGTAACCTATACTGAGAATCAATGTCATGGGATAGGATCAGACACATCGAACTGGGTCAGGTGGGGAATAAAGCTCAGCCAAAAGAATTGCAAACATTTACAAATATTTCTTATATTGATACCGAAGGATACTACCAATCGTATGACAGATCATTATGTCTAATTACCATAGAACATCCTTTTTGTTCTTCACCTTTTTTAGTCAGTCGATTGTATTCACTATTTACTTTCTGACTTATTCAATAAAAATATAAACAGTATTTTGTTTAGCAATTTGGTTTTCACGTATTTTCAAGCATACATAATTTCATATGAAGGATATTTGTCTCTCTAGATCGTTTAATGTTAGGTTGCTCTGTATATCATTGGGCACAACTCAATTGACATCTCCAATTTTTACTGCAACAACGCCCATTAAGTTTTTCAAAGTCCTTACCAAGTCGGGATTTCTTCCTAAACCCTGAAGTGAGGACTTTGCTTGTTAAAAAGGCACGATCTTCAGACGGGGGAAGCGGAAGCACGGGGGAAACCAAAAGCAAGATGAAAAGGAAATTTTAGGCCCAATAGAAAGGAATGCTGTGACCGGGGTAGACACCAGATTCCCACCTTTTACTCGTAACATTGAATGACAAACACAAGAACCCAAAAGAAATTTTGTAGGGAGTACGTCTCACCCTATAATTCGTCTTGAACAAGAAAAATTACATACAATTAGCACTTTGGATATCATCTTCATCACGATAAATACTCTCCGACATTTGCCAGACCTGTAGAGTATTGTCCTCTGCTACACTTGAAATGACCCATGGCTCATTCTGGTTCCATGAAAAGTCAGAAATCTTTGCTTTGTGACCACCATGAGAGAAGAGGAGCTCGGGAGGACCATCTTCAGCTTCACCTTCCAACTGTTCATCTCCAACCCTGAAAAAAAGATGTCAGATATTTCCGGCACGCATAAATAAGACCAATGGCGGGAAGGATCATAACTATGTTATTCACTCGTTCACCAATAATTCCCGCAACAACTGGATGGAACTTGAAGCAACGATGAGAGCATAATATATGATTTTTAGCTTCAACTACCTGCTAAGGTCCCAAACCATCAACCTTCTGTCATCAGCGGAGGACGCCAGCACAGTTTCATGGTTAGGATCCCACTCTACCTGGAATACCTCCTCCCTGTGTAAAATAGAGAAATAGTGGACAGTCAACCATACTTTTCATAATTTGCTGTCATACAACCATTGGAAGAAAAACAGAATATTTATTGGTTCATTAACCCTTATTTCCAATATAAGTTAGGGTCGTCTGCACGAGTATTGTTTGCCACTCTAACAATAAAAGTGAAGTTCCATGTAAAATCAATAATCTGATTTTGTGTGCCCAACAATTTTATTGACGAAATTCCATAATTTTCATTGGAAAACCCCACAGAAAGCAACTAATTTGGTAAAATATTGAGGCCCAATACATGGAATAGCAGTGTCTCATCAAGGATCAAAAGTTCCAACACATATCAGTAGATTCGTATTCATATGTCAACCATCCCAATTGCTTTCCATTTTGAAACCTAGAGCAGGATAACCGTTAAAAAGAAACAGCACTTAGTCAAGAACAGAGCAAATAAATGTGTCCCCAGGTTAGGGAGTCCAAGAAATACATCATGAGCTTTGTAGAAAGTAGACTTAAGAGGTTCAATCCAAGTTAAAAGACATACATATGACTACTAAGAGCATGGAGTGGCGAACTGAGGTTGCGCAGATCAAACAGACCAATGGTGGTATCAGAGGATGCTGTAGCCAGAACCCACTCATTGAATGGATTGAATGATAAATAGTTCACCTGAAAATAGAAAAAACACAATGGTGTCATGACTAATTAAGCATAGATTATAAAGGCAATATGAACATAAAAACAGCATGGAAAGCATCCGATGATAAAGACTATTGTCGATATAATAACAAGCCACACCATATAAACTAGCATTTGTTATATCAAATCTTATCTTCAATTTTCAGATTTAGGTCAGCTGAGCTCAATCAGAGTACAATCTTTCATGAACTAATCCGAAATAACCTGCATCTCATCTCAGCTTAGTTACCTCGAACGCTGTATTGAAAACTTACAGAAATGAGAAAACTGGATTCTCTAAAATTATGTACCAATGTTTGGATATCTACAGGACTTTCAATTTCGTTCACGCACCCACTCACTCACTCACTCACTACACCACTGCAACATCCTTATAAATAAAAACAAATTTGCCATTCGAGAAGATGGACTAACATTTTGAGTTTTATTAGTTACCTTCGTTCCTTTGTCTTGTATTCATTCAGTCAATTGAACATACTATGTAAATGCAACAATAAATTTGATAATATCAAAGTGAAGGGAAAAAAAGTGTTGTGTGGAGTTCATATAATTAATCAACGAATGTGAGTCAGACTTGATGGACAAATAAAATGGAGTTTGTCTGAGCTATAACTTGATATAAATTAAGAAAAGTTAATGCTGTAAGAATCCAAAATATTGAGAAATTCAACGGAAAAGAAAATACAACAGTTACTTCTTTACCTCTTTCTCGTGCACAACAATAGAATGCTGGGGCATGTTTGTGCGCAAGTCCCCAATCATTAGCTTGCAATCATCACCCACGGAACCAAATAAGTTTTCATTTTTCAAATGCCATGAAACATCCTCAACCACACTTTCATGGCCCTGAAGCAACAGTCATAAAAACCAGAAAGTTAATAACCAAATTCACAGCCTAACTTACGAGCTTCCAATATCAACAGAAATATCTCAATGATAAAATATTGAGAGGAAAAAATCAGTGGGAACCCTATAGACATTGTTTGCTTCAAGGATTTTGTCTTGCGGCATTGCAGAAACATCCCACAAGCAAATTTTGCAATCATTTGAGCCACTCAAAAGATATCCTTTTTTGAATGGACTCCAAGACAGCCCATATCCTTCTTTATCATGTCCCCTCAATCTCAAGTCAGGATTGCAAGAACCCCCTCTGGTATTCAGCAGCTGCTTGGTACAATCGAATACATATACTTCAGAACCACTTGTCTTAGCAGCAACCAAAGCTTGGTTTTGTGGCATACACCGAGCTCTATTCACTTCCCCATCAACATGTATTTTCTGAACAATCTCTACCTGCATGTACAAAATAGAGTCAGAAAAAATGCTCCCCAAGCGGAAACTGATACGCATCATGCATGTTAAATTTTAATTGCATATTTATAGGTAGCCAATTGAGCTCTGCACCTCTTGAAATGTAATTATAAAAAAAAAAAATTGTGGCCGAGCTAAAGGATGATATGAGGTGCTCTTCCCAACGAACGAGAAGATTTAACTACAAAAATATGCTCCCCAAAAAATTATGACCTTGCACTACAACCAAAACCACCTCACCAATAGAAGAAAAAAAATGCATACCCTTCCAACCCAAGAGTCTCAATCATACCTAAACCAACACATCAACAAAATAAATAGCCCAAAATGCATTGGACCTCCTGATAGTCAGGGCATTGACGCGAACCTAAGATGCATATATATAAAGCTCAGCATAGGCAAGAGTCATAACTGCAAATAAATAATAAAAGAATGGAATTTCTCAGCATTAGAAGCTCGTCATATTTCCTTTGCCGCCAACCCATGATCACAAGAAAACCTCGACAAAAAAGAAACGCAATTTCATTCGGATATGTCATCAAACAATTATTGCTGATGCATGTAAGCACTATAAACATTACCATACGCACAAATGAACATATAATAATGAGCGTGTCGAGGAAAATAATTAATGACCTTAGGGATGTTGGTATTATCGGATTCAATTTCGATGGTACCGCGGGGGATGTGGGCGTGCGCGACCATGAGGAAATTCGGAGATTCATCAGAGGTATGGGTCCCCAGTATCAGTTTGTGTACAGCGAGAGGACCCTCATCGGACGGCGGCGATGGGAGCCACTGGACAGTGAGAGATGGCCACTCGAGGGCGTGGCAGACCACGAGGTCATACAGTAACGGTGTGTTCTTCTTCCACACAGAAAACTCCTCCTCCACCATCTCCTCGACTCCTTCATCGGCCATTTTTGTCTTTCTCGATTTCTCTGTCAGGCAGTGACGATGTAATGCGCAGAGTGAGCAGCTGATGCTTAAATGGGGGTTTCGTCTTCCCGCCAAAATGATAGAACGCGAGGGAATAATGGGAAGAAGAAGAACTGAAGAAGAGTTTATGGGCCGGGCCTAATGAATATGTTTGGGATGGATCAACTCAGGTGTTTAGAGTTGAGAATGAAAAAATTAAAAAATTAAAAAATTAAGCCCACAATTATTACTAGGATAAAATGGAGTCTTGAATAGTGATTTGTTGAATAATATGTGATTAAAAATTAGGAAAAAATTTTGAATTTACATGTTGAAAGCCTATTTGTTTTGGATTAAAATCTGATTTTAATTTAATTCAAAGTCAAATAATCAATATTAACCACATCTTTCATGGACTCCACAACTTTTCAACCACACATTTAAAAATTTTATATCACAATCAACTAAAAAAATAATTTCAATTTCTACCAAACACCCTCTGAATATTATATTATGTAAATGTGGTTGAAAATGAGGATGTCAAAAAATAATTTTGAAATAATGGTTGTCAAACATGGCTAATTGTGTTTGTACTATCAAAAAATTGCATGGTTACCCCTCAACTTATGACATTTGTAGCAATTTATTGTCAATTATATTTTTCTTGAGAAAAAATTGCATGGTTATTCCTCAACTTATGACATTTGTAGCGATTTGTTATCAATTCTATTTTTGTTACAACAACATTTTAGTCTTTCAAATTTGTAGTATCACTAGTCTGTTAAAAGCAGTGGCGGAGTCAGCACTTGACGAATTTCAGTGATTGCCCTGTAGGCTCCGCCAGTAAATATTTTTTGCCCTTACTTCTATAATTAAAAAAATAAAAGGCTGAACTATAATAGAAGGCACCAAGAGAGTAGGTTATGAGGCCTAGAATATAAGGTGCACTGACGCAGGGAGTGGAACAGCAGCTGTCGATTTCATTAGAAAATTCATCGGTAGCGATAGAGAGATTTTGAAGCCTTTGTTCCATTTTTTCGTTGTGAAAGTATGGTGGTAATGGGTGGTGACCGGTGATATATGGGGTTATGTGTTGTGAAAAAAAAGGCTTGAATGTGGGAATTTATATCACCGTGCCATTAGTGACATTTCATTCACTTTTATGAGGGAGACACATCACACATGATGAAATAATTTACATTAAGGTCACTCAAATTTCACTGAATGTCACTTAACTTCAATTGGAAGCAATGAACTCACTAAACTTTAATTTAGAAGCAAACACGCAACACTATTTGGATTCCGTTAATGTGCCTACCAAAATTAGTTGATATGTCCTTGCCAATTAAAGAAATGTCAATGTATTCATCCCATTCAAGAGATTAATAACACCGAAGGTAAGTGAACTTCAATTTGGAGCATTGAAGTCATAAATTATGCAATCCCGCCTCAATTGCTATGATACTTATTACATCCTTACCATATAAACATTCATTTTAGCCCTTGTTAATTTAAGTACAACACCAACAAGTGGAAAATAATGAGATTCAATAATTTTCCAAATTTAATAGTAGTAAAAACAACTCAATTTCAAATGAATAAACAAAATATCATTTAATCCGACACGATAGAAAAAACCGAACATAAGATACTCAACTAGAATACAAATAAACCAAAACAATGATCCCTCAATATAGTTTCTTTAGAAGGCCAAAACCTATAAAATAAAATATAATGTAATAAAGGGATTCATAAAGAGATTTGAGATTTTATCGGACGAACGAAAAAAAAAAAACTTGACATGGAGCCTAGATAGAACGGTGATACAAGTGAAGTAAGCAATTGATCCAGTTAAAGTATACTGGCTTTATTGCTCCAGGCTGAAGTTTAGTGATTCAATCGCAACTAGGGTGAAAAGATCATTGACTCGATTTCAACAAGGTGGAAGTTCAATGACCTCTAATGTTATTAATTTAATGACCAAGATAGAAGTATGAGCAGAATCCAAAGGAAGTGGCTCGATCACTTCAAAAGCAAAGTTTAATAGTGTAATTGCTTCAAATTGAGGTTCAAAGAACCCGATTACGATTAAGAAAAATGTTCAATGATCTTCAATCTAATTAATCTATTGTTTCTTTACAAAACGATGTAACACGTATTTCCTATTGCGGTCATTGACAGTCAACGGTCAATGATCGTCCTATCTCACTCGAGATTTTGGATCCGCCACTAGTTAAGATATCATTCTTTTGTTGAATGAAGGTGGAGGCACTCATCAAGAATTGGTGGTGACCAAGAGGACACTCTGAAACTTGAAATACTAATTCTGAAATATAAAGGCTAGCGAGTAGCGACATTGTAAGAACATAAAATAGTTCCAGAGTTGATCCATGCCACCTTTTCACTCAAGTTAGGCCTTAACGACAATATTTGATAATTCTAAGGTGATTAAATCGAGTAATGTTAGTGCAATGTATTAATGAGTTGTCTAGCAGTGACCTCAGTGACACATTGACGCCGCTTAACTAAATGATATTATTTGTTTTTTATTATACAGATTGACGCTTATTTGACAATATTTAGAGGGTGTTTGGTAGAAATTAAAATTAGATTTTTGTAGATTTTGATAAAAGTTTTTGAAATGTATGATCGAAAAGTTGTGTGACCCATGAAAAATGTGATTAATATTGATTGTTTGACTTTAATTTGAATTAAAATCAGATTTTAATCAAGACCAAACATAGCTTTAATGCAGAACGGAAAATTTTGGCCCAGACAAAGCCTGGTTGTCCAGTAGACAGCCCTCTTGAATCTTGATTAATTCTCTAATTTGTTTCATTAGTAATTGATTAAAAATAAATCTTATATCTTAATCAAAATTATTCTCAAATTTGTTTCTATTAGGATTAGTTCTATGTCAACTTTCCTTAAACTAAGCAAACTGATGTGAATCGAAATTTCCTGTCACCCCTTGTTTGTGTCCATTGTTTTCCGAAAAACCTCGGAAATAATGTTTTGGTATTGACTTATTTATTAAATTTACCTAATTATTCCTCCAACAAACAGATTTATTTGACTAACAAAGTCCAGTTTGGAGAGGTTCTTTTTACTGCACCTATATAAAAGGGGATATGTGTGGTTAAAACATGCATCAAGAGTAATAAAGATAATAACATTCTGTCATAAACAGAGAGAACACATTGTTCACTTGGTCGTGGATTCGAGGATGATGGAAGAGTATATTCTGGGATTTTTCATTGCTTCTCTTTTCGGGTTTATCGTGTTATACAGATTGCTTGGAAAAAGGCCACAAAAAGCTGCGATTGAGGTGCTGACAGGTCCCAGTAGTCATAAAAGTTCTGAAAATTCTGTATCCCAGAAAGATGGAGGAACGGATGTTGTCGTTGTTGGAGCCGGCGTAGCCGGTTCTGCATTGGCTTACTCTCTGGCCAAGGTATCGTGGAGAATTCTATTTTATGTAATCTGTTACATTGGACATAACTCGACTAGCGTCCTGTTTCTTGCCACTTGATTTTTTCATATCCGTGTTCCTGTGCGTATGTTATATATCTTTTGTATCCAATCGTAGGATGGGCGCCGAGTACATGTGATTGAGAGGGACTTAACCCAACCTGATAGAATTGTTGGTGAGTTACTACAACCAGGAGGCTACCTCAAATTAGTCGAGTTGGGAATGGAGGGTAAGTCTTATATTTTGATGCACTAATCTTTCATTTAGACGCTGATTTCAACTTGCAAGTGTATATATTGTGACAGATTGTGTAATTGGGATTGATTCTCAGCAAGTGTATGGTTATGCACTTTACAAAGAAGGGAAATATGCTAGACTGTCCTATCCTTTGGAAGATTTCAATTCAGATGTTTCCGGCAGAAGCTTTCATCACGGGAGATTCATCCAAAGGTTGCGCGAAAAGGCTGCATCTCTTCCAAAGTATAGTCTTCTTTTTCCCTACCAAATTCTAAAATGTTCCATTTTTTTAAAATTTTTTTTTTGTTTTGTTTTTTGCAGATAAAATTTTGAATCTGTACTCCACTTCAAGTTAAGATTCTAATTCTTGATTTCTTTTGCAGTGTCAAAATGGAACAAGGAACTGTAACATCTTTGGTTGAAGAAAATGGTACTGTTGTAGGAGTTAAATTCAAGACTAAAGAGGGTCAAGAAAATACAGCTAAAGCTCCTCTAACAATCGTATGTGATGGTTGCTTTTCAAACTTGAGGCGCAATCTGTGCGTACCTCAGGTAATTAGGCCCGAAAACTTACACTTAATTGTTTCGACTATTTTTTACTTAATTTGCTATTTTTTCATTTTTGGCAGGTCGATATTATGTCTCATTTTGTTGGTATGGTCGTGGTCCTGGAGAACAGCCGGCTCCCTCATCCCAATCATGGACATGTTATATTGGCCAACCCTTCACCTATTTTGTTCTATCCTGTCAGTAGCACCGAAGTACGTTGTTTGGTTGATATTCCCGGTCAAAAATTACCTTCAATTTCTAATGGAGACATGGCCAATTATTTGAAAACCAAGGTGTCTAATCAGGTATTAAAACCTCAATCCTTAGAATTGGAAATGGTTAGGAACCATTCAGTATGCTGAATGATATTCTTGTACTTTTGTTTATTAGCTTCCGCCTGAACTTCGGGATGCATTCATCAATACAGTCGAGAAAGGAGATATTAGAACTATGCCAAACAGAAGTATGCCGGCAGCTCCAGTTCCCACTCCAGGTGCAATTTTGCTGGGAGATGCGTTCAATATGCGACACCCTTTGACCGGCGGAGGAATGACTGTTGCACTATCTGATGTGGTGGTCCTCCGGGATCTACTTCGACCTTTACAAGATTTCAGCAATGCAGCGGCGCTCACCAAACATCTTGAATCCTTTTACACCCTCCGCAAGGTTAGCCTCATTTCTGCACTCATTTGATAGCGGATTGGGCTACTCCACTTACTAAGTTTAACAAAATTTGAGATGGAACCCGAGAAATTTTTGAATTAGATTACTGATATAGCTACGGTTTTGGTTTGCAGCCAGTGGCTTCTACAATAAACACATTAGCAGGTGCCTTATACAAGGTATTCTGTCCTGCACCAGATCAAGCCAGCAGAGAAATGCGAGAAGCGTGTTTTGATTATTTGAGCCTTGGAGGCATTTACTCACAAGGACCAATTGCCCTCCTATCTGGCTTGAACCCAAGGCCTATGAGCTTGGTTGCTCACTTCTTTGCCGTGGCCATATATGGTGTAGGTCGTTTGCTGCTACCATTTCCTTCACCCAAGCGTGTGTTACTTGGAGCTAGATTGCTCTCGGTAGGTAACTCTTTTCATATATGTACTCATGTTTTCCAATAAAAAGTAAACTGTAATTAGATGAGCGTGATCATTTTTTAATACAGATTAAAAGGGTTTATAATTTCTTGGTGCAGAGTGCGTATGGCATCATATTTCCCATCGTGAAGTCGGAAGGAGTACGACAAATGTTCTTCCCCATCACCATTCCATCCTACAATAGGGGTGCCTCTGTTGTAATGAAGAGTGCAATGTTCGACATGCTTGGATAGAACTTGTGCTTCCAAAAATCTCGATATTATGAAAAGAAATCAAAAGCAAATGAAGACAACCCTCCAGGGAAAAATATCTTCCAAGAAGAAAATGATTCTTTATTTTGTTGTACTGTATATTTCTTCAAATATAGAAGTTATTAACATTCTTGTTTCACACGTCATCATGTTCCCTTTCTTTAGTATAAAATGGTAAGAGAGGCATGACAATTCTTTGCGTTAAAAGTGTTTTTGTTCCGGGTGTATATGATAGCGAGAAATGAATGTTTATATAATCAAACAAACAAAGTTTAATCCGTAAGA
>CAIGRN010161086.1:0-10745 GCA_903798345.1 Fraxinus anomala | reverse complement strand
TAGGATAATGAATCTAATTAATAAAAATAGATTTACTTTGAATTATTAATATGAAAATAAAAAAAATTATTGTTTTTGTAGTATTTTATTATTTTTGTATGTATTTATTTCATCCGGTTCGATCCCGGTTGAACATTTTGACTCTTGACCCTTCACCTTTTCCGGGTAGATGATCGGATCAATTTTCAAAATATTGATATAAACGCTACTTTAGATACAGTTTGTTGGTTATACTTTTAGTCATACATAACTGCTCTAATTTCAACCATAATGAAGTGACACTTTTTTCCTTTACCACATGCCAAAGAATTTGGTTTTAAAGATAAAGATGTATCTGTGATAAAGCTTTTAAATTTTTGCGTCATTTCTCCTCCGCAGTCATTGTTGAGGGCATTTTATCTAGCCTCAACAGAGTATCATCCAAATCCAATATGGTAAGAAATGCTAGCATTTTCGCCATAAAGAAAATTTACTGTTGCGATCCAAAGAGAAAATCTCAAATTTCATTGTTGTCATCCCTAAAACAATCATCTTTGTTCAAACCTCGTTTTAATAACCAATCTGCCCTCCCAAAAATCGCTAAAACCTTGGCTCTTATACTAATTGTTGAGGACCAGACCAAATAAAGATGAGAATAATATGCACAATATGAAAAATAATAATCACAAGAACTCAAGATTATGTGGAACCCAAATTCGGACATGCAGAGAAGGAGAATTTCAATATACCAAGAAATTAAAATTAGTTGACAAGATTTGATACTCTCAATCTAAATCTAAACAATTATTTCAAATCTCTAATGTATATGACAATGATCTTATTATTACTTGAACCTTTTAAGAACCTAATCTTGGTGTTTGGATGAAGTAGAGAACAAGAATCCCAATAAAAATCGGACTAGGAGACTATTCAAGCCATCTAAGTGGCCCGTGGCGCCACAGTCAACGCTCTGGCACCCCAGAGTCGATGATGGGGCACCGAATTCCTGTAGCCTATTTTTTTCTTCAGTGCCTAGGCACCCATTCCCGCCGCCTCAATGCTCATCATGCTACCTCCTCTTGTGCTTTCAGTGCCTAGGTGCCCCGTCTTGGCTCCAATACTTCCAAAACACTTATTCATCCATTTCGAAGTCATTTTTCCAATCAAAATCCAAATTCTTGATGAAATTTGATCCCTTATCAGTCTGGATTTTTAAATCAAAATTATCTAGACTTTCTCTATAAGCCAAACTTTCAAATCATATGGAATTTTAAGTCATATCGTAACAAACATGTTTATTCCTTCTCATTCTTTTCTTGATGAAATTTTCTGGGTACGTTCATCTTGTCCATGAAAAGTTGTACATATTTCGTGTTTTGATACGCTTCTCGATAGTTGCAAGACTCTATAATAAAAAGGGCAATTTCGTGCCTCGATGGGAAAGGGCAGGGTGAGGCGCTCATCTACCTAATTTAATATTTTATGTATGTTTGTTTTTGAAAAATACCAAGCATGGTGGCGATACATGTCTTTCCAAGAGACAGGACAAGGAATTCTCAAACGATTTAAGTTTGGGCCTGCAGATTTCAGTTTGATTGAGTTATTTGGACATTCTTAACTTTTTCAAATAACAAAAAATTAATTTGTAAAGTCGTCTTTAATCATACTAGTAGTAAATACGTATGTAGCACGTCTTATGTATCGAATGAGTTATACGTGTAATATTTTTGAAGTACTAATACGATTTTTTTAAAGTTGTTGAGATAATTGATATTGTTAAAGGAAAAATTAAAATTGTAAAAAAACAATTTATATGAATAAAAGTTCTTATGAAATTACGTATATAATATGAAAATGTGGAATAATGATTGATTACTCTTATTGTTCTACTTCGAAGTCGGTATGTTTTTTCCTTCCCAAGCATGGGAAAGAACTTTTCCATTGTGTTCTTAAACAACATAGCTTTAAAATTGCTTCCCTAAAAACATTATAAAAAAATAACATATTAGTCTAAAAGCGAACTTCTATAAGAATAGTATTAGCTAATTCTGATATTATATAATACCCCCATTACACAAATTAGTCTAAAACTTCAATATGGTCGTTCTTATTGTTGTAGATCTCAATGAAACCTTTTTGAAGTATGAATACTTTTATAATCAACTTTTTCAAATGTATTCAGTTGTCTTATGAAGATATAACACAATCTTTGTTTGGTGGCATCAATCCTATAAATTTAAGATATGACAAAAAAAATATATACATTAACAATTAACAAAATAGAAAAAGTTAATATTTTTTAAATTAAACTGACGAACTGACTCATTTTGTTGATCTATTTTTGAATAAGACCTCGTTTCCAATAGTATTTTCGATGATGTATTTTTATCTGTGATGTTTCTAGCATACAAAATAAAAAATTTATTGACGTGTTAGTTTAGTAATTTATTTATGATGAAAAATTATATAGCAAATATAAGACATATCACACAAATATAATATAATACAACACACGTTTTTATCAAAAATGTGATTGTACTCAGATATCAATATGATGCAACAACATATGCTAATTATAATTAACACTTCAAAATTTGTTTAATTTTGAAATTTGGGTAAATATCAATCAAAGACCAAGATTGGGTTCACGTTTCAACAAAATCCTAATAACCATAGTTCAATATAGTTGAACATATGCTAATGTCCCGTCATCTCTTCTAAAAGTAATTATTAAATTATAGTTTAATAAATAATAAAACAACTAAATAAAAACCGTAAAATTAGAAATAATAAAAATATAGATTGTCAAGCCAAAGATGAATCATAATGGTAGAAAGAGACCTGGCATATAGATGTCCAACCAAATATGGCTCCACAAATTCATAAATCTGTATTAAAAAAATGTATATTTGCGTGCATATGATGAGACAATAATATTATTGGACTGCCACGTGCTTAGAATGTCCCAAACGGATGTATATATATAATTAAATTGATTCGTGGTAATAGATTAATCAAAAATATAAATTTCATATAATTAAATCCATGATATCAAAAATTAAATTGAAATTCGAACCAAGCTTAACTAATTAGGGGAAAAATAAATAAATAAAAAATAAAAACTTCACAACACTCATCGACTTATGTGTAGCTTATATTCATCATTTAGATGGGTATTACTAGAAGAATTAAAAAATAAAAATGGAGAGAAAAAAGAACTACATCATCTTTTTTGTCATAATAAAAAATTTCATCAAATTTCATTGATAGCAATTATTACATTTAGTCCACAACAAATTGCTTTAATTGACAATAGTTCTAGAATGAAAAATGTTGATTTTTATAGCTATAATGACCTTTATTATGTTTGTTGCATAGCGTATGTACTAACTCAAAACAATTCTACATCTCCTCTTTCATTTATTTACATTAATTATTAATTATAAAAATAGTCATCTTTCAATCCCTTCACATGTTCTTCATTGACAGGAAATTTAAAAAAATGTAGCATCAACAGACTCTCTCCACCTTTGTTCATCATACGTTCTCTCTATATATTGAAATTTTTAATCTATTAATATGGATGGTTTAGAATTTCAACAAATATTATATTGTTATAATAATTTATTTAGTTTCGTATAATTATAAGAATGTAAAGAAAAATAATTGAGGAAGTGTAAAAATGAGTACATATTATAAATGTTTATTACGGTTATAATGTTGTGTAGTTAATAAAAATTTTAGTGGGAATATAATTATCTTATCATTTGATATTCCCTTTTTATCTAAACTTAGGTATCATGCGGATTCATACGTAATTACTAATTAAAACAACTTTTAAATACGGATAAATATAACATAAAATAAAATAAAACTTTATCAAATTATATAATAACATTCTATATGCATTAATTTTATTACATTAAATATATTATTTAGTTGTTAGAGTATACGTGAAACAACCAAATGAAACTGACATTTAAATAAGGGAACATATGTGTTAGTTTTTTAAAACTGACTAATTCAATCGAAGGAAGAAATTTAAGTTATATTTTTATAATAAAAGTTGTTAATAAAAATTACTATAATATTAAAAAGATTAATTCAGGGAATTATTGACAAATGGAAAAGACAATGATTTTTTTTTTTAATTTCATGTTGAATAAATTGAGTTAATGTTATTAATTAATTATTAACAAAATTAAATTTAAATAGGGAAATATTGGGCATATAGGTAAATATGTAAGAAATTAATGTTATTAATTAATTATTAACAAACCTAAAATTAAATAAAGGTATATTAAGTATATAATTAAATAAGTAAGGGTAAATTAGATATTCAAAAGTTTCTCTTCAATTCACCCTTTAAAATTTTTTAGATTTAGATAACACAACACTCTCCATTGAAAGTTATTTTCGGCTAAATTTGGTTGTGAGTTTTTTATTTGTATACTAAGTGTGTGCTCTATATTATTTTTATATTGAATATCACGTCATGTGAATTTGTCGAAATTTTACTAACTCGTGTCTTAATTTCATCATATTTTAAATGCCCCATTAATATTTTTGTTGGTCAAATCATCGGTAATATACTCAATAGTGTAATTACGATGAAATTTAATCCTATTTGATTTTGTTAAAAATTCAAATTTTTAATAAATTTTAATAAAAGTTAATAAATGTGTTATTGAAAAAGTTGATAAAAGTCAGAAATCTTATTATGTAATTAAAATTAAATTTGAAAAATGAATATTAAGAAATGGGTGCCACATACAGGGCTAATGTTGAAACTGAATGATTTGATTGTGCAAAACAAAAGTTCATCATCCAATTATTTTCCATCTATTTTTGCTGTAGCAATTCGCCCATATACACACCATACAGTTGTACATTTGACCGTGTAACTTCAGCCTTCAAATTTCAAAGTTCGAACTCCTAACGTACACCGATTTCAAATATATTACACATGTCTACGCTGCAGAGGAGCTTTTCCGTCAGGGACTTTACCTTGCACTATATATATATCACAGATCGGACTCAATTTTATCCAAAAAATAAAAATAAAAAAATTCCTTCTAACCGGTGATGATGATGTTTCGGTTTGCCGCCGGTGCATCTTTCCTCCTAGCGCTTTCGATCCTCGCCGTCGACGTCGCCGACGGCCGGAATTTGATCAAGCTGCCGTCGGAAGCTCGCCAATTCTTTGGCCTCTTTGAGGACAGTAACAGTGATGCCAATGAGGATACCGTGGGGACCAAATGGGCTGTCCTACTTGCTGGTTCCACCGGCTATTGGAATTACCGGCACCAGGTGATTAGCCCCCCAAACACAAATTTATTGAATTGTTTATGATTGAAATTAACTGCTTCTGTAATTATTATTCTTTTTGGCAGAGATTTAATTTTACAATCCTGTTTAGAATTGCGCATTTTCTCATTTATGTTTAAATCAGCGATTCTCTTTTTGGGTATTTATTTTATTTTTTGAAAAGAGCGTACAATTTATTGTCTGCCTATGTAAATTTTTCATTACTCAACTTGATGAAAATCCTGACATTTTCTGAAAGTTCGTAGCTAAAGTAATCTTCATAATGTGGGGTGGGTGTTCACAGCTTAGATTTCGTTCCATTTTTAGTTCTATGTCTTCAAGATTTCAAATTTGGGTGTTAAGAATCTTCTCAAGTACAAGAGGACCAATTCTTTATATATTAATGTTGGGAATTCTCTTACAAGTGAAAAAAGGGTGTGGTTTCCTTACACTGTTTACGCGTAGTCTAGAATTGGAAAAATAAGTTGGCAATTAATCTTGATAAAAGAAACTGAAAACGATCTTATGTTAGGTCTAGTTATCATTTGACGTGACTGGCCCACGCAAATTTATATATATATATATATATATATATATATATTTGAATTGTCGTTTCTTTTTGGTAGCAGATGGAAGTGAATAACATAATGCCATTATTGCTATTGCATTTCTAATTCTTTTACGTCTTTTTCGAAGATTCATGTTTGATACAGCATCTTCATTTGGTTGGTCTTGCTTTGTTTTGTTTTATATGGATGTGGACAAATTCTATTTTAACTTATTCCACATTTATAGAAACAAATAGTATTTATAATTCGATTTTTTTCTTTTCTTTTCCCTTTTTCCAATGAAGATTATAACCAGTCACTTAACATACCAGGACTACCACCCACTAAAGTTGATTAGGGACTTTCAAAAATCAAACTCTTGGCATAAAGATTCTAATGATTTGAAATATTTACTCATTTCTCTCACTTCAAGTGCAATGTGCAGAAAGAAGAGTAAACATGAAATTAAAGAAACTTTGATGAGTTTCTTAGAAATTTAAAAGTGAATACCTACTAACGATCCCATAGTTGTTATGAGCTAGTAGATAACTACTAATCAGGTTCTGGATTGGAACAAGACCCTATGCAAGGGAAAGGTTGAACTGAGATTTTTAAGTTCTGTTTCATTTATGTCCATGATCTAGTCTGACAAACTAAACTACTCTGTGTTGTTTACTCATATATTCCATGGTTTCCTATAACTATATACTTAGTCTTAAATGCAACCCATAGAGATGAAAGGGGTTTTGTACGATAACTATATATTATCATCTTTGTAATTTTCGTTTGACAATCAATATGATATAAGGCATTTACTTATGTACTAGGCGGATTTATGCCATGCATATCAAATCCTCAAGAGAGGTGGTCTCAAAGATGAAAATATCATTGTTTTCATGTATGACGACATTGCTTACAATGAAGAGAACCCTAGGCCTGGAGTCATCATTAACAGCCCTCATGGCGAGGATGTTTATAAAGGAGTTCCTAAGGTTTTTGTCATTCTCAAGTCTTTTGGTAAATTTATTATTGTTGAAACTGTATTTCTTTTTTCTCATGTGGTGAATTTTTGTAAGCCAGGATTATGTTGGAGATGATGTTACTGTCAACAACTTTTTTGCTGTGATCCTTGGGAACAGAACTGCACTCACAGGTGGTAGCAGAAAAGTTGTAGATAGCGGTCCGAATGATCATATATTCATATACTATGCTGATCATGGTGGTCCTGGGGTGCTTGGTTAGTAACTTACCAGTAGCATCCATTGATTTGCGTAGTTTTTACATTTTCTTCCTTCTTGGTAGACTAGTTATGCTAACTTGCTTATTTTTTACACATTGCACACATGCTCAGGGATGCCTACAAATCCTTACCTTTATGCAAATGACCTAGTTGATGTTCTGAAGAAGAAGCATGCTTCTGGGACATATAAAAGCTTGGTAAATCAATTATGAATTTTGCTAGTGGTACATCAAAAGATGTACCTAAGGGGTTACACCCCCCTCACATGGGGTGGGACCCACTTGTATAAAATATTTTTTTATTTAAGTGGGTCCCACCCCATGTGAGAGGGGTGTAACCCCTTAGGTACACCCCTAGGTACCACTAGCAAAACCCATCAATTATTGGCTTTCATTTTTAGTTCCAACTTATATTGTTGAAGCATGATCTAAAATTTTCAAGGGCTATTAATTTGAAATTTATTAGGTATTTTACCTTGAAGCTTGTGAATCTGGAAGTATTTTTGAGGGTCTTCTTCCTGAAGGCTTAAATATATATGCGACCACTGCATCAAATGCAGAAGAGAGCAGCTGGGGAACCTACTGCCCAGGCGACAATCCTGGTCCTCCCCCTGAATATGAAACCTGCTTGGGTGACTTGTATAGTGTTGCCTGGATGGAGGACAGGTACGCATCTATTTTCCTACTTTTTTACATATCACTAATTCTATTTTGGTGGCTTGCCTGTTGATCACTTGATATTTAGCAGGCAAACTTATTACCTAGCTTTTTAGTAACAGCTATGGAAAGAAAATAAAAGGGTATATTTTCTAAGAATGCAATTTAGTGGGATTATATTTGATTATTTAAATGACTGTGTTCGGCTTTATATTTTACTAATTACTCACGCCCATTTGTTCATGACCAGTGAAATACACAATTTGCGGAAAGAAACTTTGAGGCAACAATATCAACTGGTAAGATCTTGTATCCTTCTGTGCATTTGCAGCTGAACAGTCGGCCTGAAACTAAAGAAATTTAGGCTGTCGTGGAAATGTTGGATTCAACCATGTGTATTTAACTAAAATAAACTGCAAAATGAGAGCATCAGTTTTTGGTGGTGGGAAGGTTGAAATTCAACATGTATTTACCTAATAAAATTGTACATTTAATGCTCTCAGTTGTCATTTTATGGTGGACATTGCTCCTCAAAAATATAAGAATGGGTAAATTCTTGCTGGAAATATCCAAGTGTAGCTGTCCTCCATTTTGTTTGCTTGTTTGTTTGTTTGTTATTATGTGTGCATTTCATGAGTTTATTATGTTGGTATTCACAGGTTAGAAGGAGAACTGCTAATCAAAACTCTTATTATGGCTCCCATGTCATGCAATATGGTGACTTGAAGCTAAGTGTGGAGAATCTTTTCCTGTACATGGGTACAAATCCTGCAAATGATAATCACAGTTTTGTGGACAACAATGCACTGTATTTATCTTCAAAAGCTGTTAACCAGCGTGATGCTGATCTTTTACATTTTTGGCATAAGGTATACGTAACTCCTTTTTCTACTAGACTGAATCAACTACACGCTTTCATTATAATACGTGTGTTTTTCATACATTGGTACCATTTAGAGGTAATATTAAACCATAATAAGAGGTCAGTTAAGCTGAGGTCAAATTTGAAAGGCAGATCCAATGTTAAATTTGAGTCCATTATTTGGACATTAGTGAAGCTGCTGGCAGTATCATTAATATACATTCAGAATGTATGGGCTTATGCATGCTGGTATTCTGTAAAAAAGTACGCCGAGACTTCCCAGAAAAGAAGCAAAAAGCTCCCTGGATAACGATACCATACTCTGTCAGGCCCTTTATTTAAATGATTTCGTTTTTTGTAGGATTCTGGAAAGAAAAATTACCATTTATTTAGATCATTATATTTTACATATGGAAAAATAAATCTAAACTGCTATTTTGCATGTTAAAGGTAAGAAGGGATAATAATCAGAAAAAACTTGCTGTCTGCTAAAGTGATAGCTTAGCCTAATTATATGGCTAGAAGAGGGCATTGCCAAAACCTTCAATACACTAAAATACATGAAGCACCCCATAATCTAGAATTTTAAGTATATATGTTTCTTTTGAGACAAGATTGAAATGATATATATGTGGTCCTTTCTATCAACTTAAGCTTTCAGATAAAGTGGTTCAACAATTTTTTTTTTTTTTTTTTGGGAAACGCTACTAAAATTTGCTTCATATTGCTTGAAATGAAAATAGAAAATTTTATTTTCCGTTTCTTTTTTTGATGCTTCCAAGACTTCCCTTCTACTACACTCATGAGAAGCAATTTCTGTTCTACTCTTCACCTAACTTTTCCATGTGACAATTATAACCTGAATTTCAGTTAGCATTGAATTTCTTTTTACTTTATTTTTCAATTGGCTTGAATTCGGGTTAGGAGTTGAGCAGGGTAAAACTGAAACCAAGGACAAGGTGTGGATGAAATTACATGAAAGTTAAGGAGTCTTCTTGATGCTAAAAATATTTAGATGTGTATAATAATTTGCATGATATACTGCAGTTCCTTAAGGCTCCTGAAGGCTCTGTTAGGAAATTTGAAGCTCAGAAGCAGCTTGCTAATGCTATGGCACACAGAACACACATTGACAGTAGTATCAAACTTGTCGGAAAACTTCTCTTTGGAATCGAAAAAGGGCCTGAAGTGCTAAAGACCATTCGGCCTACAGGCCAGCCCATTGTTGATGACTGGGACTGTCTTAAATCCTTGGTAAGATTTGTAACTGCATTCCCACAATATCTTCACCGTAGTACTATACTTTTAAGTCCTGAGAATTAAAAATAACTCCCCATGTGCTGACTCTATTTGGTTTGCCTTACATTTGACTGTGTAATCGAGTCAACAATGTTTCTGATATGCAATATTAGATCCTATTTAACAGTGTTATAGACAACTTTTTAAATTCCTTTGTTTAGTATTGTCCAATACTGTAACCAACCATACCAAACATGCCACCAGTGTATCACCTGACAATCTGTTCTGAGAAAAACGGCTCAACTCTTATTTGCTTTGCAGGTTAGATCATTTGAGACTCATTGTGGATCACTATCCCAGTATGGAATGAAACACATGCGTTCTATCGCTAACATCTGCAATGCTGGCAAAAAGCAAGAACAAATGGCTGAGGCATCGGCTCAGGCCTGCGCAAGTTTCCCTTCCAGTTCTTGGAGCTCTCTGCACAGGGGATATAGTGCTTGAATGCCCCAAAATTCAGTATGCAGAAAGTTCAGAGCATGATTGGCCAACTTAAAATACTTTTTAAAAAGACGACTTTGGGTAAAGTTTTCGAAATAAAAATCCTCCCAAAAAGTAACTTCTGAAAAATCTCAAAGATGTTCGGAAAGAACAATTACTCAAAAAGTAACTTTTACGTGTAGATAAATGTGCTCAAATTTTCTTGTACATTGTTGATATGATCTTCACTGTATTATGTGTATACAACTTAAGTGCTTAACTGCTACCCTATGGATTGGTACTTGGTAACTAAAAATTATTTCAGTTCATGTTTATTCTCCATTTGGTTTCAATGGGGTTTTCAATAATAGATAGAAAACTCTGGTATATGTGAGTTTTGGCGAAATCGTCTTTCCTCGTAATGCATTGTTTAA
>CAIGRN010161083.1:0-10895 GCA_903798345.1 Fraxinus anomala | reverse complement strand
TTGCTATCAAGTGAAGGTAAATAATATGCTATGTTCTCATATCGTGCCCATTTTATTCGTAATAGAACATATTAGCATCGACACTTCGCCCTCTTTTTTTTTTATTCAATAAGACGTATTTCTTGTTTATTTGATAAGATACAAGTGCAATATTGTTGTGAATGCATTGTACATCATGTTGGTGCGAGCTTTATGTATGTGAGGTAAAAGGGTTGTTAAATTATAGAATCGACAAGAACAAAGTTTAACACTATAATTATAGGATTGAAAATGTAGTATGTAAACTACAAATGAAAAAATCAAGAATGGAAGAAGAAGAAGAAGAATAAGAAGAGAATAATCTGAGGTAATGAATTACAGTCTTTCCTTAAGACAAAATTGTTTCGCAACAGTGCTTACGGTTTACGGCACTTGTCTTCCAAAATATAATGGATTCAACTTGTGGTGGAAGCACTTCAAACCACAAGTTACTTCTTGCCTTAAGACATAATTACCCCGCAACGGTGCTTACAGTTCACAGAACTTGTCTCCTAAAATACAACAGATTCAACTTGTGGTAGAAGTACTTCAAACCACAAGTTATAGCAAACTTTCGACGGAGTTTCTCTCTACAAGAAGAAAAAGACTTTTGAATGGCTTTGGAAATGATTTTGTAAGAGATTTATGAAATGCCCAATGCAAGTATGATATGAGATTATGAATTAAAGTAATAAAATCTAAACACATGGGATCTACATATTAGTGTTGGAAAGGTTTGTCTTAATTATTGTGCATCATCCACAATAATTAACTTCATACTTGTTAGCTAGTTTATGAGAGTAACTGGAAGTCAAAAAAATTACACATCACTAACACATGCAGAAGAACAAAAAGAAATTTTTAGAGAATTTGATTCTGTTAGGTCAGGTGGTTTGTGGAAAGATTAAGGGTTCGTTCTCTTTGCGTTTTAGTTTTCAGTTTTATATTCATTTTGTGTTTTATGTTTTGAGTCTCTCTTTTGAGATTGCTGAAAATACGTTCTTTTTGTCATTTTGAAAAACTGTTTCTAAAAACAGAAAACTGGAAAACGTGTTTACTTTGAAATTTTGAGAATCTTGAAATATTTTTTCCCCACAATTTGCATACAGAAGTAGATCTCACATAGAGCATACAGAAGTTGATCTTCATCGATCAACAGAGCAACAACTAATGAAATAATATAAGTAATGATCGTGTAACAATGCCATTAAACAGAAAGAACTAAAACAAGCAAATAATAGATGAACACTAGAAAATAACATCCGATTCCAGTAATAACATCTGATTCCAGTAATAACAATAAGAATAAAACAGTTAACCAAGCACCACCAGCTCTAATCACATTCCTAAATTATCCAACAACATATTAATATCATTACAAAGACACCAAAACAGCAATCTCGAAAATGAAAAACAGTTCAATTGAAATAAAATGAATGAAAAATAGTTCAATTTCTGCAATTGAATGAGTACCAGGTGTTGTTTGATGATGAATTTCAGTTCCCCCATGTTGATTTTTAGATTGGAGCATATTTGAGTGTTCAATTGAAATGGGGTCGAGCAGCATTTCGTGCGTGTTGGTTGTAAGTTCATTGATTGGCAGATTCGAGCTAAATTGATGAAGACCCATATATGTATGGTGTCTACCATAATGAGTAGGAGGTAATGGTGGTGGTGCGCGATCGTGATTCTCAACGTCGGCGGCGGAAGAAAGTGATACAGTGTTCGTGGTTTGCTGCATTCGAACTGGGCAAGATCTTTCCCCCTTTCCTTCAAATTTTGGTATGGAATTGAAGAGTGGGATGAGGACATGTTGATGGTGTGGAAAACCAATGGTTTGTCAGGCGGTATAGTGGTTGAATTTAGAGTAGAAGGTGCCGGCTCCTTAAGGTGTGGAACTGTTCTTTGTCAAAGATGGCGTGGAGTTGTGATTTGTTTCATTTTGCCTGTTTCCCGTGTTTTCAACTTGTTTTGGTGTTTTGGCCTGAAACCATCCAAAACCACTTTTGGTCGTTTTCTGTTTTGAGTACAATTTTTTTTTTCTCCACAAATTTGTTTTCGAAAATAGGAAAGAGAACAAGTTTTCACTGTTTTGAAAAATTGAAAACAGAAAATGGCCCGAAAACACCAAAGAGAACAGACCGTAATCTTTTTCTTTTAAAACTTTGTGTGGTGTAATAACTCTTAGGGGAAACTTGATATTGTGTATTAACCTAATTTTGTCTGAGAATTGATTTTGCCTGTATGTGTTTTGGGTAGCAGAAACCCATAGGCCTTTTGTTGGCAAGGACTTCCTTGTTCCACTTATCTGATAATTGGCTCTATTTTGTAGTTGCATAATCTGTAGATTTTTCCTAACAACCTTTCTCTGGCTTGTTTTGTTATTTTCTGGCATTTCTTTCAGTCTAATTTCTCCTTTTCCTCGTTCCTCGAATTGATAGATTATAAGTGAATTTTTCCATTATTTTTCCTACTGTTCATTTTGCTTTTGCTTCCTTCAGGTTTCTTTGCTGCTTGCTATTTAATTTATTGGGCCTAGATTTATTTTATTTTGTGGGAAGTTCTGCTTGTATATCATGGTCTCTCTATGTGCATTATGATGTTAACTGATACGTCTAAAATGGGAGGAACTAAGTCTACTAGACTTGAATGCTTGTCCAGCTTATATATTACTCTGCCATGCCAATGCTTGTAGATTCTGCTTGAGCATGGGATTTTTATAGATAAACTTTTAAAATAGGAGAAATTAGATTGGGATATGCTTTTCTTTCTGGGGCAGAAGAAATTACTAGGCTTTGATATGTTTTAAAGTTCTTATATTTGATCTGGTTGCTTTGACTATCTGTTTGATAGTATGTCTTCACTATGGGGTCGTGAAGGAAATATATGTACATCAATTTGCGACGTGTTTCTTTATCTTATGCTGTATCACTATGAAACTCCTCGATGTCAATGTATTTTGAGTTTAAGGGTCCTGTTCCCCATCATTAGTTAATAAGCTAACATGTTACAAGGAAATTTTAACAAGCATCCCTTCTGTTGGGATAAATAATGGCATGTGCAGATGTCTCCTGTTTGTATTTTTAACCGACATTTATCTTGCATTTTTGGATATGACTGATAATTTTGTCCTATCAATTGTTGATTACTCTGGATTGGTTGGTTAAGAAAAAAACTCAAGCCTGGATAGGAAATCAGACGTGTAGCACAGCTTGACTGGAAGATTGTAGAGAATGACTGTAAGAAGCCATTCGTGGCATCAGGACTACAATTTGTTCCTTTGCCAGTTAGTTTCATCCTCCATATCTTGGTTCTTCTCAAATGTTTCATTTATAGATATTTTATACAGATTCTATTGTTTAAATGTTCTTACCTTTTGGCATGGGTAATGCATGGTGAAGATTATGTATGCTTAGGTTTTCTTTTCGGCGAAAGATGCAGAATATTGTAAGCAACTGAGTATTTCATGTCCTTCAATCCTTCGTTAAATAAAATAATGTGTCCATAATCATTGTGTTTGTGTGCATTTATGTATGTACACATTCGAGGGGGCCTTCATACAGGAGTAGTTTCCGTATGGCATTTGAGAATTACAAGAAAAGAGTATGCATGTCTCTTGTAAAAACTTGACTATTAGAAATAACTACCATTGTTATGGAATTTTTCTCTACGACGAGAAATTAATACCACTTTTTAAGACTATACATGCTACTTCGTGAAGGAAAATTACAATTCCATTTTTATATAATCAGCTACTTTATTATTAGAATTAGAATTTATATTTTGTTAGAACACTTCTAATTAGAAATTTAATGTTTTTAACTGGCAAACTCAGAAGCTAGTGATTCGAAAGTATATGTGTTAAAGTTTCCTCCATGGCCCGCCTACCATTTTTGAAAAAAATTGATAAATCTATTTCTTGACAGACCAATCTTAAACACGTTAGAGATAAGATCAAGAAAGTGTTAAGCTTTTAAGCTTCTAACAGACCCAACATATCTAAAACCTAGTTGTGAATCATCTCCTGCGGAAAAAATAAAAAATTAAATAAAGAAGCCTCAAGAATAGAAAGGTGATTAATAATGCAGTCAATAACATTTCATTCCCTGGTAGAATAGCACTGCAAATTTTGAAGTCTTGTTAAGGTAGCGTTTGCTATTGCATATATTTCAAAAGATGGAGTTGGACAATTAGATCTACTTATCTTGGCGAACTATATAAAGTGGTGAATCTAGGATTAGAGGTCAGCTAGGGGGGACGTTGATCGTTAACCATCGATGGCCGTAATAGTGAGGTCGTTTATTAATATTTTATTAATTAATATTAAAAATTATTTAATCTATATGTAAATGCATTAAAAAGTAAAAATCATTCCAGAATCAATAAAATGCCCCAATTTATTTTTTGATTAAAATTGATTCAAAAATAGAGTACACATTGAAAAATAGAGCCACATATCTTCTTCATTAATTTTTTTTTTCAGTTATCCTCATTTAGATTCACAATTCACAAATCAAAACTCATAAATGATAATTGATAAATCGTAATACATAAATTATTTATTACAAATCATAGTCGTGCCTCGTAAAACATAAATCATAACTCATAAATCAAAAAATGAATTAATAGAACAAAATTCAAAAACAAAGAGAGAGAGAGAGAGAGAGAGAGAGAGAGAGAGAGAGAGAGAGACTCAGTGGTGACTGAAACAGCAGCGGTCATAGACTCATATGGCAGGCCGCAGGCACAGGGGCTGAGTTCGTAGGGCAGCCATCAAGAGGGAGAAAGGGTTTGGGATTTGAAAATTGAAATTGCTTTGACAAATTGCCGAAATTGGTATTTGGGATTTGGAATTGATTTTCATTGAAACCACGTCCACAAAATCAGTAAATTGGATTTGATTTTGGGCCTACTTTTTTAAAAAACAAGAGGCCCAAAAAAGGCCCAATTTCGAGCGCCTGTGTTCTCTTCCTTTCTTTTTCCACGTTGAACCTCCACCTCTGCGAATAGATTCAAGCTTCCTCCACCCTGGTTGGCTGGCTCCTGACAGCGACCATAAATTTTGACAAAGCCAGCAGGGGCGACCGCGCCCCTTAGCCAAGTGCTGGCTCCGCCACTACCTATATAAGGTTAGCCTAGTGATAGTTTATTGGTAAATTTCACTCTTGGCTTATTTTGATTGTTATTAAAGTTAGCTAAACTATTATGTTATGTTCGTACAACACCACCATGTCATGCTTATTTTTAATTGCTATCAAGTGAAGGTAAATAATTTGATATGTTGTCATATCATACCCATTTTATTCTTGTTTATTTGATAAGATGCAAGTGCAATATTGTTGTGAATGCATTGTATATCGTGTTGGTGTGGGCTTTATGTATTTGTAGTTAAAGGGTTGTTAAATTATAGAACAGACAAGAACAAAGTTTAATCCGCAGTAGCGTGATTAAATACTATAATTATGAGGTTGAAAATGTAGTATGTAAACTACAAACGAAAAAATCAAAAAAATAAAACCAAGAAAGGAAAAATAAGAAGAAAAAGAAGAAGAAGAGAATAATCCGAGGTAAGTAAATTACACTCTTTCCTTAAGACAAAATTGCCTCGCAACGGTGCTCACGGTTCATAGTACTTGTCTCCCAAAATACAACGGATTCAACTTGTGGTGGAAGCACTTCAAACCACAAGTTACAGCGAACTTACGATGGAGTTTCTCTCCACAAGAAGAAAATGGCTTTTGAATGGCTTTGGAAATGATTTTGTAAGAGATTTATGAAATGCTCAATGCAAGTATGATATGAGATTATGAATTGAATTAATAAAATCTAAACACATGGGATCTATATATTACCGTTGGAAAGGTTTGTGTTAAAAGACATAACCATACAAAAGAACACACCTTTTGAAATTTATCTCTATACATGAAGAGACACACTCATTGAAAAATAATTATACCAAAAGTCATGATCTTTCATATGGAAAGACACATCTTTCCATCCAAATATTTTCTAGAATATGATATTCTATACGATTTTTCAACAATTCACATATTTAAGCAACTATATTTTGGTTTAATTTCTCATTCATCAAATAACGAATTTCACTTAAATAATAATTTAAAATTGGTCAAAATCAATTTTCGATATAAGATTCCAACAATCTCTACATGAATGAAAATTAATGCAAATAACTATGTAGACACTAGTAGAGAGAAAGCGAAAAAAATTGCATCAGGTAAGGTAGCTTCCGGCCTTGAACCTTTCTTAGTGAAATACTATCGGATTTACTTGGCTAATTGGTGAAAGTGATTTCTTGAACCATTTAGCCATTAGTGTAAACTAAGACAAATATACTCATACAATGTTTTCCCTAAATCGTTTATGATTCTCATGACTTGGTTCATTATGGCCATGAACGACTCTTGGGTTTCTTAAGTGTTTAGAAAATTTTAGCCTTTGAACAATTTTCATTGAGGCAGCCCCACCTCACACTTACATAGGTGACCTCCTATTAGGAGTATTTTACCTTACTCCACTTGACTTAATCAAGATATATGAATTATTTAAAAAGTATCTCAACCTCTAATCATTCAACAGAAAGTACGTTAATATCATAGGAATAAGTTAGAAAATAATTTCTTAAGTGCTTCATAAAATCAGCATAACTTAGTTGTCCCTTTGAACCAANTGAATTATTTAAAAAGTATCTCAACCTCTAATCATTCAACAGAAAGTACGTTAATATCATAGGAATAAGTTAGAAAATAATTTCTTAAGTGCTTCATAAAATCAGCATAACTTAGTTGTCCCTTTGAACCAAGATCTTGGGATCTCTAGTCAACAAGGTAGGGCTACCGTTACAAAGACCCTTACGTAATAGGCTTTAATTACATTCCTTTCGATAGGCAACATACTTGATCTTTAGGCAAACCTTTCGTAAGTGGATCCGCAATGTTCTCCTTTGATTTCACATAATCTATGGAGATGATGCCATTAGATAATAGTTGCTTAATGGTATTATGTATGCGATGGATATGTCTAGACTTACCATTATACATGCTACTTTGAGCCCTTCCAATAGTCGATTGACCATCACAATGTATACTTATTGTAGGTACTGACTTGGGCCAACATGGAATATCTTCCAAAAAGTTACGAAGCCATTCTACTTCTTCTCCAACTTTATCCAAAGCAATGAACTCAAATTCCATCGTTGATCGAGCTATACACGTTTGCTTTGTCAATTTCCATGATATAGCAGTTTCACCAATGGTAAATGCATAACCACTAGTAGACTTGGAATCCTTCATGTCGGCTATCCAATTCGCATCACAATATCCTTCCAATACCGCATGATATTTTGTGAAATGTATAGCAGTAAACTCTGATTCCATTGTTGATCAAGCTATACAAGTTTTCTTTGTAGATTTTCATGATACAGCAACTCCACAAATGGTAAATACATAACCACCAGTAGACTTGGAATCCTTCATGTCGGATATTCAATACGCATCACAATATCCTTTCAATATCGCAGGATATATTGAGAAATGTAATCCATAGGTTAAGGTTAAGGTATACTTCAATTACCTAAGAATCCTTATTAAAGTCTTCCAAAGATTGTATCAATTTCCCCGATGGACTCTTGTACGTCGTTCGCTGGGGGGCTTTGCCTTTGTCTTTGACCTTCTCTAGGTCTTTCTGCATCATTGTCCCTCCTTCTCGGAGCATCATTTCTGTTAGGGTTCATCAGCTCGACGTTCTCAAGATGTTAGGTCTGTCTAGGATGAGCATCTCTTAGGGGGCTTCTGGCTCTTCCTTGATTATCTCTTGGGGATGTCTTGCGATGTCCGAGCAGTCTTTCGTGCGGTGGTTATGGGAGTGATGGTAAGCACAAATAATGAGCACTTCGTTCCTATCCCTAGATACAGTGCCCCATTTCCCTCTTTGAGGGTATCTTTGATAGGGTCATCCCTGATGCATTTCAGCACCAAGGTTCACTTCCTTGTAAGCCAAAGTGGATATTGCGTCGAGTGTCACAGAGCTTGTCTATGATTGAAAGGGGTCTGGTGATCCATAAGATGGGAGGTAGGACATTTTTCCCTTTGCATTTGTGGTGGGGGGAAGTACTTGGCTGGCCCGGTTCCTATGATCTCTCAATTCTTCATTGAGGATTTCACTTCTTATCATTTTTAATAAGGCGTCCTAGGTGGTGGGATCCTTGTTTTGCACATCCCTTCAGAAAAGGGAATTCATGTCCAAACCTCCTCTTAGGGCAGTTAGAGATTCCCTATGTATCACTTGTACACAGTAGGTCATCTCATCAGTGAAGTGGGACAAGAAAATTTTCAGAGACTCACCTTGCTGTAGTCGCATGTCTTGTAGGCATTGAATTGGTATTTCACCTTCCTTACTTGTGGCGAAGCGTTTTAGAAACGCCCTCTTAAATTTCGACCAACTCCGGATACTTCCTTCTGGTAATCTGCTGTACCAGACTTCTGCCACTCCACTTAGGGTTAAGTGAAAGGCCCTGCACTTCATAGCTAGGTGGCTCCTTTTAAGTTCATGTCGGTTCTGAAGCTATTGAGATGCTTCGCAAGGTCACCTCTTCCATTATACTTTAGAATCTTTGGAAGTGTGAAGTGGTTTAGCATGGGGACATTCCGATGGCTTGAGAAAATGGTGAATGATCGTCGTCATCTAGGTCGTAGGACCTTTGTAGTTCATCTGAATCCTCGTCCTTCCTATATTGAGTTTGCGGAGGTCGATGGGAAGGTCATGCTTCGCTTCTTGCTTGTTCCCTTATCTTACACCTAATTCTAGGGGTAGGGATCCAAAGCTCTTCATGATGTACCAGTTATTGTCTTTCATTCCAAAAAGGCTCATGT
Source organism: Fraxinus anomala (assembly GCA_903798345.1). Classification (NCBI taxonomy): domain Eukaryota; kingdom Viridiplantae; phylum Streptophyta; class Magnoliopsida; order Lamiales; family Oleaceae; genus Fraxinus; species Fraxinus anomala. Next base: position 1,989 of record CAIGRN010161083.1, on the reverse strand, counting down.
TGCCTATTTCTAGATACAGGATGAGATTAAGCTGACCTATTTCTAGGCGCAAGGGGAGGGTGAGCCTGCCTATTTCTAGGTAGCATCGAGCTCAACCTATCGAAGATGCTTATTGACCTCTGAGATAGGTCTTCTGGATCAAAGTTGGGGGGAATCAAATGGTGCCTCATCATTCTGTGGTATAGTTAGTCGAAGTGTCAACTTCTACTTCCCTTTCTGGAGGGCTTCCATTCTGGTATGATGGTACCTTGCCATATGGCTTTGAACTTCCTCTTCTTCGTGATAATATTGTGGAGGGTCCTAGAATGCATTTTCTGGGGCTACGTATGGAGATACCATGTATCCTCATCATCCATGCATGCTCATCAGCAGCTCATGCATAGCCATGTTCTGCTGGGTTATGTTTCTCATATTGGCAATCGTGGTGGCGACCTCTCTAGTGATTCTTGCTTCTATCCTTCCTTCGCTCTCGACCCACCTCGTCTATGATGCTGGTAAGGTCTTGGGCGGGCAGCTGGGACCACTCATAAGGGTTTCTCTCCTTCAGGGTGTTCCCTCGTCCTACGAGGTGCATTTTCTTTACTATAACTCATATTACCAAACTTTTTTCTAACTCAACACTCCTTTCTTCAAGGATTAAATGAGCATAAGATTCACACACACATTTCTTCTTTAGGCTTTCCAAAGGTTCTTTCTTCAAGAACACTCATTTTTCAAGGGTTGAAAGATTTCTTCCAAGGTGCCTTCTTATCGGCTTTTCTCCATGGGACTCTCGTGGTTAAATATATGATTTTTCACAGACAGTGCCAATCTATTGACCTCGAAAAATGAGCCGACAAAGAAAACCGATTATTATGTGCTGGGAGATTTTGTTTACTTTCGAGTCTTGTCTCCTTTACTTCTTCGTTGCGGTGAACTCAGATTCGGCAAAGATCACATGTGCTTGGAGATTCTGTTGGTCTTGATTCTCGTCGCCTTTACTTTTATATTGCGATGAATTCGTTGATAGTCTTTCTGGCCTCGAACAGACTGTGAAGCTCATGTGGATTAGTTTTCATCCTATTAATCTTGATGTTTGGCTCAAGGATCAGATAGTTTCGGACATTTCTAAGAAAGAAAAAGAAACTAAGCCCTCGTTTGACACCCATTCTTATTCCATTCTCATTCTCAATTTTTTTCTTTCTTCATTTCCACTACACATTCTCCAAATAAAATAATATTACACACAAATCTAAAATTTTTCATCACTTTTCCACCATACATTCTCCCATCAATCACTATTCCAAAAATTATATTCTCATTTTAATAAGATTCAAACACAAGCTAAATCTTGTCCGTTAATTTTTTTATAGTGAAAGTCTCAACTTGCCAAACAAGCAATGAACGTTTTGAATGATGTGTGCAGTGTGCAGGTTAACTATGATATATGTTATGCATTCCACTGACAGTGAAAGCGGGAACAAAATATACCAATAATTGGAACTGCACCATCTCACAGATGCAGAAGTGTGAAGCACTCTGTTAATTCTGTTATTTAACCTATAGTACAAACCAGATTTATTCTTCAATTCCTTGAGGATTATGGTTATTTACTTGGTGAAATTATCAAAAAAAAAAAAAAATTAGTATATTTATTTAAATTTTATCTTGGAAAAAAGTAGCCTGGGAATATGGGAAATGTCTCACATTTCAATATCCATTATCCACGTGAAAGTGATTGCTATTTCACATGTTGGCACTGTTTATACTTTATATCCTACTGTAGAGAGAGTGAACTTAGAGGTTAAATTTACATTGGTCAATTTGTTGTCGAGGGTACTATTTCAAGGATTCCAAATTAGCCATTACTTGAACTGAGATCAGAATCAAGAAAGTGACATTTTTGCATTGGCAAATAAGGTTGTCAGGATCGTAATTTAAATTTGGTCGACGGAGGGGGCTTGATCATCTAGGATGGTAAGATCCTACTAAATAATGATAATTTAAATA
>CAIGRN010161073.1:0-33960 GCA_903798345.1 Fraxinus anomala | reverse complement strand
TTCAGTGTTTTCGAAAATTGAAAAAATTGAAAATGGTTTGAAAATAGCAAAGAGAACAACCCCTAATATTCCTTAAGAAAAAGAAAATGCATTAATGTGCACGTGCCCAACAATATGTGCCTGTCCATTGATGTCTCCTTTACAAAACCTGGCATTGTTATCTCATATTCACTGTTATATTTTTTCAGCGTGTTTGAAGAATAAAAGTCAACTAGACTATATTTCGACATAGTACACACCAACTTTAAGAATTATTTATTTTAGGGAAATTTAAATTAGTAAATGTAAAAATATAGTCGAGAAAAAATGCATAAATAATCAGATTTAAGGAGATCTAAGCCCTTTTGCAATGAAGAAGAGAGATGAACCGACGCAGCAAAAATTTCGTGACATGTCCAACATTTGTACAAGTTCAATATGTAGTTCTTGGACAGTAACATTATACATGAACTCAACTTCATTTTCTTCTTTAATCGTGTCCACTATTGTATAACAAATGCTAATACTTGCAAGAAATCTAAGTCATCAACAAGAACGGTGGACCCCCCTTAAATCACAATCATGAAGAAACACTTATACATTGGAGTGTACTTAAAACAATATAAGTGGAATAGAAACAAATTCAATTAAACGAGTAGAAGCAAGAAAATACTATATAGCTAAACCTCATGAAACACAAAGTTGAGGTTTTCCAGACAACTATAATATAAGTTAAAAGAATTAATCTAGTTGTACAACCAAATAGTACGATTTGGCACGATTTGGTTGACAATGTATGTGTCGTAAAGATTCTTATCATTGATTCAAATGAATGGATATGATGCCTATCAACTCACATGTTGTCAACAAAGTTGTCAAATGAATTGTACGAGTAGTTAGCACTGTCCAATCCAGAGAAGTTGTCAAATGAATTGTACGAGTAGTTAGTATTGTCCAATTCAAGGCTCTCCTGATGTCCACCAGGAACCGAACCCAAGATCCTGTTTATGTCCATCTCTGGAATTCCAATGAGCTCCTGGTGTAGTCCTCCTCTCACGTCCGCCATATATTCCACTGGATATTGGCTGTAAACATAACCTCCCATCCAATGATTCGATGGAACAATGGGAATGGGAACTGGATTACAGTATGTAACTACATTCTGATGTTGGGGAATGGAGAGAGAATTATAAACATCCGCATTAGGGAGATTCTGATAATTATCGTGGATAAAGGAATCAGCCAATGCAATCTCGGATTCATAATGAGGCGAATTGTCTTCTGGTGCAACATGGATGGAGTCTTCAGCAGCGCTACGTTTATTTTCTTGGTGACATGCACTTTCATCGGTGGTATTATCGGGTTCTTGAATCTGATCATCTCTTTTTCGCTTTCTATTCTCGTTCTTTCTGATCCTACACAGAACCCAATCGTCCAACTACAAGAAACAATTCAAGCAAAGAGGGGAAAAATATTTGTAATGTCGAATTGCAAAGAATTTATTTAGATAGATAGATAGAAGATTTACCTTCATGTCATCTTCACTTGATTTTTGCACTGGTGGCGGATTATTCACTGTATATTCATGCATAATCCAAGAGGTCTTATTTGGAGGTTTTCCTTCATAGTATACCAAAGTCTTTCGAGATCCAACATCTACGCCATTGTGTTTGACTACAGTGTCAGCTCCTGATGCTTTCCAGAAGCCATCACCTGCTGCTCGATTTGGTCGTTTCCCATTTTTGTATTTTTTACTCCTCGGAGTAAAAAATAACCACTCGTTCTCTCCACTTGACCTGTATTCATCTGCTAATCAAACAACATGAAATAACATCATCGTTAGAGAGAAAGCTCCTTCTTAAAAGTAAAACTCGAGTACAATAGATGAATTTACCGGCAAGTATTTCAGGGTTGAACTCGTATAGATTTACAACGTTAATCTTATTGCGAGGCAGCTCTTCCTTCATGATCTTTTTCATCAAGTAATGAACAATAAGTTCACCATGAGTAGGCTTAAAACGAAAACCAGCAGGCAAACTCTTGAAGTATTCATCATCGCTAAGTTGATTCTCCATTAAAGAACTCACGAACTTCAACAATTCTACTCTAGGTAAATTTAGACTTTGTTATGGTATTTATAGAGACTTTTTTATGAATAATGTGTATTATAGTTTAATTGAACTTCTCTCTCTTTCTTGGATATGTATTCTTAATCTTTATCATATGTTGTGTACCAATGAAATTCAAACACGTAAACATGTTTTAAACTGAAACTCTAATGCCCCTGGGATTTAAAACCGATTTTAATAGATTTGGATAGAATTTGATAAAATATGTAGTTGAAAATTTGTGGGACCCATAAAATATGTGATTAAAATTAATTTCTTGACTTTGACTTGGATTAAATTTAGATTCTAATCACTATCAAATAAGGGCTAAGAATAATTCTATTTTATCTGCAACATTTATGATCAACATCTAATGCGATAATGAATCTTTACAACATTATTCAATAAATTCAAAAATACGTTTCAATTTTATTAAAGAACATGGTAGCGATTTGTAAGTCGTGCTTACAAACGACATTACAACTAAGCCACATAAGCAAAAATTATAGTGATAAAAATAGTGGATACTACATCCCTTGCATTTTATTCTTCGGAAATTTTTACGGCAATTATGAAATAAAATATGGAAAAAAAAAATGTGATGATTTTTTCAGAAAAATTAAATACAGGGATTTATTGAAATAGAGCAAGCGGGTCTTCAATCTTTAGTTTATGACAACGTGGTCCTCAACCTTTTGGTTTGTAGCAATTGGGTCCATATAGGCCATTACAAAATACACCATATTCCACATTTCTTTTTTCAGTTCTTTATCTGCTGTTGCGAGTGAAATTTGAATCTTAAAATTATTATAATGTATGACAAACTTTCTATTGTAGATTGTTTAAATTTATTTTTAATAATGAAAGTGTTAACAGGATATATTTTAAATGAAAATAAAAGCCCAATTTAAACTCATCATTGAAAAAAAAAATTGATTCGATTTTGAATGTACATGTAGTAATTCCAATCGTTGTTGCTCCAAATTGTTAAAGAGACACGTTTAGAGCTTATAATTTAATATTATTTATATGTCATATTTATCTCTAGAATTAAGCTTAATGTACGACACTCCATTATGTGTCAAAATATGAACCATTAGTTGTTTAAAATGTTGTTAAAATCAATGTATAAAAATATGTCACCTCGTAACAGTGTCAAGCTTATTATACATATAGCAAGATTGTTTATCACTTACAATATTCAGTTTAAAATATCTGATTCAAATCTTGTGACGAATTTTAGTAACATGCAATTGAGACGACAAAAATTGCTAGAAAATTAAAAATACTGCAATTATCTATATTTATATAGAAGAAATTAAGTGATGGATTTTTGGAGGTACTTAAGTCTACCATCACTGTGTCTGCAGTTTAAAATTTCCCAATTCAAGGTCAAGTTATACATGTTCTAACTATATTTATCATAAGTACTTGCTTTTTTTTTTTTGTCTCAATCTTTGCCCGCAAGGACTGCCATCAACACTTTGAGACTTTCAGCTATCTCTTGGATGGTTTTTGCAGTAGACATTATTTTCCGCAAGCAGTGACGCTGCGTGGAAGAAATGTCGATTTGTACCTCCAGTAAAGTTTCCTCTCTTTTATCTCTTAGAATTGATATCACTGTCAATTTTTCTCTTAAAAAGTCAATCCAAGTGTACTCACAAAAATTATCAACAACTACATGAATATACATTTTACCACTGAGGCTTCTGTCTGAATTGGCCCCATCAAGTCCGTAGGTAGTAATTCAAGATGGTGAGAAGTAGTAAGATATTGGCCTTATTTTTGAGTAATTCTAGTTTATTTACCTTTCTGTCATGAATCACAAACACCTTTGGGTTTTTTTGTTAGTTTAGGAACTCCTTTTACTGCATTGAGTTTGATAAGTATGACTAGATCTCCATAGTTCAGATGTCCCAACCATTTGTGCCACAGGTTTGTAGATTTAGATTTTGAAACGTTACATGAAATTTTATTAAAATTTATTAACAATTTAATTTTATTAAAATTTTATGAAACAAGAGTGATGGGTTCAAACATTCACTTGCAAATATGTCAATGTTACTTTAAATTAAACTACTTAAATCTAGGGCGGAGCAAAAATCAACGTAAAACAGTTCATACCAACCAACTCAGCCCAAATCGATCAATTTAGATTGTTTTTTAAGCTCAATTGGATTGGATTGGATTGAAAAATTAAATTTGAGGTCGGATTAGATTGGGTCTCGAGTTAGGAATTAAAAGTTTGGAATTATGGTTCACATATGTATAATTTACAAAAAATTAAAAGATTCGGGATTGCAACTACAATTATTCCTTTTCAATTTTAACATTTTCTATTGTTTTTAATGGTTAAACTAACAGAATTGGACGGTACGAGGGTTTTTCGCACAAAATGTTTCAAACATGGACCTTTTTTTCTGATATTTCTAATAGGTATGGAGTATATCGCACATCGTCAAGTATGTAGGGGTGTTTTCTCGTAAGAAAGAATATATATGCTTCATATTAACGGGCTTGCATATTAAGTAAATAACAAAATCAAATATTTATGTTTACTGCCCAAGGTTTACCAAACGCTGCTCTATTATTGCTCAAAGGTAGGCTGGGAAAAGAATACGAAAAGGAAAACAATTGCTGTCTTTCAGCAAATGCTGGTAAGTTTGCCTTTTCACCTTTCAGTAAAGAAACTTTCTCCTCAGCTTTCGAGTGATCATTAATTATTAAAAGCCTTCTGTCAACCCCATAATTTATGGCAGGTAACTCTCTATACTTTGCTAATTGTACTAATTTGAATGTACGAGAACTGTTGATAATTAATCGGGAAAATTACAACGTTCATTGTAAACTTATTGCCTCAATAATAAGTCGATTCTTCAACTTTAAAAAGGGTATCTCATACTTTTCATTATAGTTGCACAGTGAGTCCTCGATGAAAAGCTTGAAGAGCCAGGTCTCACGCTACCGAACCGACCTAAGCAGCTCTTTTGCACATTGTCTACAACATCTATGATCAAAGTTGGAGATCCCATCCAAGATCTAAATAATTTGGTCATTATTGTGTATTTGAAAACAATTCCCACTAGCGAACAAACATTCTCCTCCTTACACATGCCAACCACTAGCAATCTTGGTGGCACTATACTCCATATTGATACCTAATCATGCTCCTTTTTCCTTACTTCAATCATACACCCACCCACAACTCACTCCTCTATAAAACTTTTTCTGCTGACATTCATTATTACACTTTGCAAGAACTGCAATTGATTTCATCATCATTTAAATGGCCTCTTTCTGCTTTCTTGTAGCAATCATGATGGCTTTAATGGTTTCATCTTTACATTCTTTACCGTCTGATAAGATGATATCAGAGTCCTCTTCCATTTCTTCTGCACCTGCATTGCCGCCAAATCCACCACTGTCTCCAGATGTTTCTCCTCTTTTGCCTTCTCCTGGTGGGGTGGTGCCTTCTCCCACTGGATCATCTTTACCAACCATTCCCTCTGATTCTACTCAGAATCCCGATATGACAAAACCCGTTGGACCGGATACAGCGTTTGCACCTTCCGGGCTGTTTCAGGCTACCTCGACAGAGTCGAGATTACTAGTAACAGGGTTGAAACTTGGAACTTTTGTTGGTTTCTTGGCTTATTGGTTATTTCTGGTTTTTATGATCTGAACTGGATTATCATTGCCAACCATTCTCTCCAGTACTAGTCCTCAAGATCCCTTTATAATGAGACGCCAATACCGTGGTTGCACCATGAGGTTATTGCAGTCTTCCTCGACCGAGTCGAGATATCCAGTGAAAGGGCTACTAGGAACTTTTGTTGGGTTCTTGGCTTCTTGGTTGGTTCTGTTTTGGGGAGAATTCAGTTTTATTACATCTTTGTTTGTATTTTAGTCTGCCTTTCTGAAATCATGATAAGTTTCCATTCTTTTATATGGCACTTATGTACATTAATCCTCTTTATTCCATCTAAGTCATCTCGACTTTCACTTTGTTATAATCAAATGCTTTGTTGCACGCAATAATAATCAAATTCTTTGCAACTGCTACATTTCGTTCATAAATCAAATTTAGAAGAATTAGTTCGATTTAGCGCGACTCCCGAGAAAAGTAAGGATCAATTACTTGTTGATATAAAAAATAAAAATAGCTGATTCCGATATTGGCACAACACTTCTCCGTCAGAAACGACAAGTAACAAGAAAAAGTAATGCGAAAAAAAAGCTATAAAGTGAAGAGTTTTCTGCACAAATTAAAGATGCTTTAATATGCTGAAAAAGTTCATTAACTTAATGTGTAGGAGACATTCTTAGCTTTAACTATTCTGGAAATTATTAAAGTGAAAATGGCAAAAAGCATAATCCTTTCCAGTTTATTTTGTCCTGACTTCGCTAATTTTTAATTATTTGGAGAATTTTTCTAAGGTTAAGTGACACATGGAAAGGCCATTTAATAAAGAGTTTGCACCAGATGACTGTATATTGCACCACAAGAGAGTCAGTTCTTGAATTATATGTACAACTCTTTTCCCATACTTTTCTTTTTCCTTCTTATTTTAAATTTTTTCCTTTTGGGTTGTGGGATTTCAAATATAAATCGGTGGCTACGGGTGAGGATCTTTTATAATCGAGTGATAATTTTGATACCATATTTTGTGAGCACGCATTTCTTTAGAAGTACGATCATCACAAATCAAATGTATTATAAACGCTCATTTCATATTGAATCTTTGACCTTTCGGGTTGTGAATGTATTATGGACTTGACACGCGGATTTTCTGCGAGACTTCAACTTAAAACTTTTATCCCTTTAGAATAGCATGTTGAACTAGTTAATGTTAAATTATTAGAAAGGAGAAGAATTCATTTATCGATGTCTTCAAAAGTTTGATGATTGCGAGTGCATTTCATATTCCTTCAAAAACAAATTCAGGCCATGTTTGTTTCAAATTAAAATCAGATTTTAATTTGAGTCAAAGTCAAACAATCAATATTAATCATATCTCACGGCTTTTCAACCACACATTTCAAATCTACTAAAAATCCAATTTTAATACCCACCAAACACCCACTTAACTTATATTCAAGAATTGCAGAAACAAGAAAAAATAAATGTTGCTTATTTTTACACTAATCAACAAAATAAACTTTTTTTTTAAATTACTCATTTACTTTTTAAGTAAAAATTATAAGCCACCTTGCCAAGCATGCATGCAATATTCTTTCTTTGTGGACAAATAGCAAAGCAAGCCAACACTTGTTCTTTGAATGTTCGTTCGCATCGCCCTTATGAGGGAGGATCAGACATTGGCTTGACATTAGAAGATCTATGTCGACATTAGCTAGAACGTTCAAGTGAATAAAAAAGGAGGCTCGTGGGACATCTTAGCAAAGCAAAGTCAAGAAAATTGCACTTGCAAGTACCGTTTACCACATTTGGATGGAGAGGATAGTTTTTTGAAGATCTTAGACCACACTTGAATAGCATTGTGAGACGAATTAAGATACACAAATACAAAATTATGTTTTCTTTGTATCTATATGTCTTGATTCATTTTGAGTTTTAGCATTGGGTCATTGATCTTGTTGTTAGTACATCCTTTCTTTTTGTTTGTCTGAGTATGCTCGATATACTTGTACATGAATTTTGATCAATAGAATTTTACATTTACCAATTAAAAAATAAATAAAGTGGGCTATCATAAAGCATGTCAGTAAAGACCATTAGAAAACTTAAAAGGTCATACAGAAAGGTAACTGAAGGCCTAAAAAGATGATATCCAAAATGAATATGATTTAAAACCCTTTTAAACCACACATTATTATTGCAGTTTTAGTTTCAATCCTTCAGTTCTCTACTTGACTTTATCCCAGGTGACCCCATGTGTGTAAAACATGACTAAGACATGGCACAGCCCGCCGTGAGCTAGCCAAGCCACACTGGATTGAGCTGTACAGGACCACATGGGCTCGTATTTTTAAAAAGACGAGAAATGAAACCTTATGCAACATGGCTGACCGGCTGTGTTAGAACAATGGCCGGGTTGGGCCAACTCTAAAATGGGTCCTGCAGGACCAGCAGCAGCTGGTTACACCTCTGGGTAGAGATATATAGCTATAGTTCTTGTCCTGAGCTGTACTTCAAAAGAGAGAAGTCTTGCCACAAAATAAAAATGCAGTCACCAATATACCTAAAATCTCTCCTTCAGCTCAATATCATAGAACACGAGAGAAATTTTATACTATATTGTGTTTTGATTCAGGTCTAGCAGGAAAAAGAAACGAAGGTGTAACGACAGTAAAATCTAGTTCCTTGCAAGGAAATGAAACACAGAGAAAAACTAGGCAAGTTTCCTCAAAACAAAGTGCAAAGGGACGCTCTGTAATAGCATTAGCAGGCAATCGAACAAAGGAAACAAAGATTCATGAATAAGTTAAACTTTCCTAGCAAACCTATGCGCCGGAATCTTTAACTTATATCTTCTCTTTGAGCTTCTCAATCATATCGGCTGCTTCTTGAACAGTGGTGATAGTTTGAGCACTTTCTTCTTCCACACAGATCCCAAACTCCTCTTCAAGTCCCATGACAATCTCAACCTAAGTCGGAATGATCCAATAGCAACTCACATTAAGAAACAGTCAAGACAATATAGTTATAACGGTAAAAAGAAGCATAAATACGGAAAATTTCATTTTTGACCCCAATTTTTAAAAAGGAGCAAGATGGTCTGCAACCTTCAATTATAGTTGCGCCTCATCAACAGAACCCTCCAAATCTTCGAATTCTTGCCTCAGTTCAAATTTCAAAAAGGAAGCTAAATCTAGCTTCATAAAGTTGGACATGAGAATGCCACAAAACGAATCTAATGGAGATTTGAACAGTTTTTGTCATTGGGATTGGTTGTGCAACTATAATCGAAGGTTGGGAACTTGCTATTGTGGCAAATGGTGCTATTTCCCCATAAATACACATCTATTTCTTCTACATTGGAGGAAAGTTAGACTTGCAGGAATATATTTAACAGCAAAACTAATACCGTATCGAGTGAATCAGCACCGAGTGATGCGAACTTGGACTCTCCAGTAATGGCTGAATCAGCAGGAAGAGCTAGTTGTTTCCTCACAATTTCAATAACTTTATCCGTTGTCTCAGGTTTCGCCTGCTCCAATGAATCATCGAGAATTGTTAGTTAACTCAATTTCTTCTCTGATGAGATCGATCATCATATAATGGATGGTAAATATTGTAAAAAAATATAGTTAATTCACTTTCTGGTATCTCTTCGTAAGAAAGAGTTTGTAAAAGTCTATGTAATTGTAAGCCAGAAAGTTCATTAGTAAATTGCAGATCTCTGATCAAATGACTGAGAAAAAGAGATTCCCGGTGCAACAATTTAACTGAAAGCCACATCTACAAGGATGCCAATCACCAAATTCATGTAAGGTTAGTATATATGATATTATGAGGTATTGCAGCATAATGAAGGAATTTTAATTCTATAATTACAGATGCCGATTAAAGGCTATACTAAGCTCATTAACTCTCTAACGAGGTGGAAATATTCTAAACATATATAACTGTGATTGAAATCAAAGTGGAGTGCAATCGATATGTATGCATGGTGAGATCAATCAACTTCTCAAAGAATTATGAGCAAGCCCCAGGTATTATAGTTTGTTATTTTTGTGTTCTGGTTCATTTTTGAACAACACTATGCACTGCTTAAACTAACTGCACGACTCTATCTCATGCACAAATACAAAATCCCAAAGTTAAACCATTTACAGAGCTCGCATTTAAACCCCACCATTTTGTAAACAACCTGTATTACCAGTAGTATTATCATAATGAGCAGCCCGAGAAGAACCAATCAGCACACAAAAAAAAAAAAGTGTTAAAACTTTTGAAGACAATGTAAAACAGCTATAAACAAAGCATACCGCACAGGCAACATGGAAACGGAGAGGGAATGGCTTGAAGCTTTTTCCACCGAAAGAAATTGAAACTGTCTTCAATTGCAAGACCTGCCCAAGTTCAAGACTACTTCATGAGAAATACCACAATGCACGAGAACAATCAAGATTAAGTAAAACAAGAAAAAAGATTAAATGAAATCAACCATGTGCATACTATCATTAACTTTTTTGAAGGTGTAACTAAAAAATGATTATACTGAAAATACCCTTCAAATACTTTCCAATTAAACAAATTCGTTTACACTGTACAAATGGAAAATCAGACAATCGGACCTGCTGAATCTTTTGAAAAGAGTAAGTGATGCAGTAGCAATCTATAGAAAAAAAAAATATTTAGCCTTTGGCCTTAACTTTTTGTGAGAGACAGTTTAGAGTCAATCATTTAAAATCTTTAGCTGGAAATAAGAAAAAATCTACAATCATATGGACAGAAGTCGTAAGATCTTTACAAGTACCATAAAACTCGGCACTAAAAAATAATAAATAATGCATATTTAAATACATGCTCATATGTACACCACTCCAGGTATAGAAGTGTAAATTTAAAATTAAGACGGATTTTTTTACCAGAAAAGGGATTAATGCAGCTTAAATTCGACAACTTCTGATCTATCATTGAACATCAGATTTCTCATCACAAAATCAATAAATTGCAGAGATTCATACACCAGCTACACAGAATCAAGAAATGACAAAGACCACCAGAAAGATTTATGACCAAGATCCATAAGCATACAAGCAATTTCAAAAAAATCAAATTTTTAATCACATAAACAACAAATATACGGAAAGACTACAGATGATAGTTATAAGGATCAACGAATGACATATGTGATTCTAGACTGACTATAAGAAAATTTATAATTAAGATCCATAATAAGCTTTAAAATACTTACTACCCATTACGAAAAATCAAATCTTTAATCACAAAAACAACAAAAAAATAAAAATTAAATTAAACATAGATCAACAAGGAAAATACCTGGTTTTTCTTGAGAGATGAATGGGCAGAGGAGAAGGAGACGGATGAAGCAGTAACAGAGGCCATTTGAGAGAGACTAACGGATCTGAAAAAAATGGGAACGGGAAAGCGAAGAAAGAAAGAAGAGGTGGCGGAGAACACGAAGAGTGTGATGTGTTTATTAGTATAGTTTGTGTAAGATAGAAAAAATGGGGAAGAAGCCTTGTAGTTTTATAGAACCTTGTTTGAGTTGTTGGTTTGTTGGTGTATTACTTGATTTGTATCGAAATTTTGAGTGTTTGGGAGTAAATTATACAAAATTTTCTTGAAGTTTGGGGTTCGAGAAGGGCAACCCTCAAATCTAGAGGTATAAGATACGTAAAGAAGTCTTTAGTTTTACGAAAAAAAATTAAGCCCTTGTTTGACAATCATTATTTGAATTTTTTTTTTTTATATACACATTTTCAATTACGCATTAATACAATAAAAATATTCTGCACATAAACTCAATTTTTTTAACCATAAGTTATCATAAAAATCACTATTCAAAATATTTTTTTCCAAATAATGACAATCAAACAGGAGTTAAATAGTTATTAGTCAAATTGGGTCTCGTTTTATTATTAGAAGTCATGTCTAATCTAGTTCATGTTGAGCTGTGTAAGATAAAGCAAGTCGTTATAGGTTGAGCTGAACCTCAATTTTAATAGTTTGTGTCTTGATCCAATTTGTGACGAGATAAATTGGGTAAAACGGTCGGTAAAGTTCTAATATGTCCTATTTTTGGAATGATCTTGTTCATTTTATATTATATTTAAAAATTAAATCGGAATTTGATATATTTTTTCATTCGAATTCGTAATATTTTCTAAATAAATGTAATGGAATGGGCACGACCTTACAAAACTAAAAGGGTTTAGAAATATTTTGTGGTTTTCCTCTAAAATAAAGTCTTTCCTCTTATGGGATTAAAAAAATTGCATTCCATTGCATTATTAGGAGTATGAACGCTCAAAATATTTAATTGTTGCAAGAATTAGAGAATTTGGAAATATTGTCCCTTGTAAGAACACAACTGGCCAAGGCTTAATGGTCACAATGCAAAGGTATTTGTCTTTGTTTTCTTCATCAATTTTAAGACTTACCAATTAATGTTGATTTTTGCCAACTATATTTTGGGAGAAAGTGGTTGACGAAACTCAAATGTCATTGTAGCTATAATTTAGGGTTCATAATGAGTTTGTCTTGAATTATAGTTCAATTTTAGTTTAGGCAACATTCATTCAAGACTTGAATGTAATATGATTGAAGAATTTTCTTAATTACTTGATACTATCTGTAAATATAAATTTTCTTCTAACTAATATTAATGTATATAATAATTATATTGTGTATGTTGTGCATTCTGAATTTTTGGAATAATTGACAAGCATTCCAATGTCAATTCCACCTATTGTATGCAAGTAAAAAGTAGTTGGCCTAAGTAAAGAGGTTGCACCTGTTCCATGGCTAGTTAATACTCAAATTGCACGATTGATTCCCAACTTATGGTTTTAATAGCAAGTTAATACTCAAATCTTTAGAAAGGAATAAGTTTGTCCTCAAATGTACAGTTATCTCTATAAATTGATATTGTCTAAGTCTCTGTTAGATCGATGTGTAGCCCTCATGTGTACATTTTATGAATTTAAATTTTACTTCCCAATTTGAACGTGGGTATATATATTCGGAGTGAGATTTTTTATTTTTTTTCACAAGGACCGCATTACAATTTAGTTAAAAATTGATATAATCCGTATCACGGTGAATGATTGTGCACCTGCAATGAAATAAAAAGGACCAATGTGATCCAAGTGTTAAGGATCAATTTTCTTCTATAATGCAATTTTTTTTTTTTTTTTGTCAAAACAAAGAATCAAATACATTTTAAGCACATTGATCAAGTCCTAGTTTTTAAAATATTAATTAATAATCTAGTTTTGATTAAATTAGTTGAAAACTTAACCTTATTGATTGTCTAAAGAACCTTGAGATCCACGTAAAGATTGCTTCCTCTCTTGGTTTTATTAGTTGGAGGGTAGTTGAAATTTATTTATTTATTTATTAAATTAAGTTAATACTATGAATAAATCTAAACTCGTTTTGTTGTTTAGAAAATTTATTTAATTTTCGTTCGAATAGAAATAAAAACACAAGAAATATATGCTTTGTTGTTTATTTACTACATTATTTTTAATACTTTGAATTTATGGCATAGACCAAATTATGTACATAGAAATTTCTAACCAATGCATTTTTTGTTCTTATATCGAATCGTGATATAGACAGTAATATATTTACGATGAAAATAGTTCTTCGATGATAATAAATTCAAGTAAAAGAGACACAAGACATCTGGCAAACAAGAACTAGATTTATATATAAAATTTGATCGCTATTTTGTTTGTTTGATAGAGTGACAAATTATAAGTATTGAATAATTTTGTAAGAGTAAAAGCTGTTAATATTAACTATACCATATTTAATATTTTGCATGTGGAGTAGGTTTAAATGATGAAATTAGAAAATTAAAAATAAATTAGAGAGGCGAAAACGTAAAAGGAATAAATGTGAAAAAATCCCAAACCGAACAGAGTTGTGCTACAATTACAGCTGGCCCCTGCCAGGTTACACACACGAGGGTGAGGGACACAATATTTTTTTTTTTAAATACATGGGGTGGAGCCGCCGCTAGAGTGAGGGGCATGTAAGGCTCATGTGAAACATTATTCTGTACACTAGGCATTATTCAACCAAACAAGGCATTGGATTTATAGTAGGTGAATCTGCTAATTGAACGCAACAGCCGATTTGGTACAAGGACAAGTTGTCTGCAATTCCATTTGGTGAAATAGACAGCAATCGCTCGTATAATTGGAATAATAAAAAGATTGTTTTGGTAAATTCCAACTTTTTTTTGAAAGTAAAATTCCAACTTTTTAAAAAGACAAGAAAATAGTTGGGGTTCGTTTGATTGCAAAAGTGGAATTTGGATGGAAAAAAATAAATTTCACGGAATTGAATTGGCTATAACTTGTTCTCCAGATAATTGTTAATTAGTTGTGTTTGATTGGTATAATTTTTCACCTCGAAAATATTGAAAATTTGAATCTTTTGGTATTCGTTTGACTTTATTTTTCATGAAAAATGTCCATTAAAGAGATAGAATTTGTTACAATTTCACTTAAAATTTGTTTCCATTGCAAAATATAAATAAAAAAAAACCTGGAAAATCATTTTCCCACCTAAGAATCAAACAATCAAAAAATGGAAAAATGGAAAACAAATTCCATTTTCCATGGAATTGTCACCCTATCAAACAGGGCTTTAGTAAACTATTTGCTTAAATAAGGAAGTGTTCAATCATAATTAAAAGTTATATTTACAATTTATTTTCATTTTCAACAAATTTACAAATATAATCTCTCCATTATATAAATTTTCAAAGTATGCAAATGTTTGTAATATTTGAATCCCAATTACATATTAAGTCGGAAATTGGAGCCCAACAATCTATTATAGCCTACTTCACCTTTGCTCATCCCTTTTAGAGAAGGGAGGAGGTTACAGGGTTGAGAGTCTAGAATCGAGAGTCGAGATGATGCAAGGTTACAAGGGTGGGATGACGGGGCAGAGGGAGAAAAATGATAGGTTAGCACTACCTACAGGGTCAGCCATGAGATTTGGAGTGTCCTGTATAACATTTAAAAATGTGCCATTTCATATAAAAAAAATATAATAATGTTACGCCTTGCCTCCGAGGTTTAAGTCAAAGTGTCACGTAGCAAATCACTTGGACATAAAAGTCAACAAAGATTCAATGATCAAAAGTAAATAAATCATATGAACGACTGAAATGTGTAATTCGAAGCACTGTATAAAAGATTAAAGAAGCTGAAACTCTTCACGAGAAGAACATTCCTCCGAGGCCCCTAATCCACATGAAGCTCATGAAATTGAAGTTGTCTCTTACAAGATATTTAGACAATCTTTAGAAATGAATGATGTAATATTTGTAATTAATAATGTCAGGTGTGTCAGCCAATTGTTTAGGGCGGTTGACTTACTGCAAATGTATTTATTGTATATTAGACAATGATGTGAAGTCTCAATCAAGGAGATGAATCCATATGGTTATGATCCAACGGACAATACGTCGGCTAAACTATTATAAATATAACCTCTTTATAACTGAAAAGGGGTTGGATTTTTGGATTTTAGACTCTTTAACCTTTGATAATTAATGTCCTTGCTAAATTCTATACATATCATCTAGTTTTTCTCTATACACATTATTTGATCTTGTTATGGGTTACTTTGATATTCAATCGATGATTGTTGTTAGCGTAATTATCTTCGTTCCACTCGCCGGTGTTTAAACTTTTGTCTCACACCGTAAAATATTTCTTGCATTCACATTCATCCCGCTCCTCACCGACATTCCGAACAAAATGTGACGGAATTTGCTTGAGTGGGTCCGGCATCTGTTGTCCACGTAAGCGTCACTTTTTTTAGGGTCAACAAATAATAATAAAAAAATTATTAGCACCAATAAAAAAAACTTAAAATAGTTCCCCTTTTCTTGTAACAAAAACTTATCCTTCTAGAATTGGAAAAAAAAAAAAAAACCACGAAAATAGCTAACAAGTGGACATTCGACATCAATAAAATGACGATGTTATAATATAGATTGTACTATTGTAAAGTAAGCAACAAAAACTGATAATAGAGTTTCTTCTCCTCTCTATTTGAAGCTTTTTTATGGATTAAAAAGGTGAGAGAGGAAAATGGCGAAAAAGGAATTTTGGGCTTAGTTTTTCACTCTTTCTATTTAATCATTTGAATTTTTGATTATTTATTGTCTTGTTGAGTTGATAATTGGCTAATGAAGCTAATTATACATTTGAGATAGGACTTGTGAAATAGATTGTTTAAAAAAAAAATTTTTTTTTTAAAGAAGGATAGTTTAGAATTAGAAAAAATAATTTTTTTTTTAATAACACGTTAAATTTTAAAAAATATTAACGAAATACAATCTTTTTTACTCCTTTTTAATAAATATTATGCCCTTTATCTTAACATATAATAAAAATTCAAAATTTTAAATATATATATACACACACCTATGACAATTTTTTTTTTCACTCCTACAATATTGAGGTCATGTGCGGTCACTCAATTTACTTATCCTTAAGGCTGCCTCTGCTTATCGATAGAGGGAAATATATGGTTATTTTTATTTTTTTTCCTATTTGAGTAGCCAGCCATGCGTTTGAAATAGTTTGTCGAGATGCGATATGTGATCATTATGTGTATTTAGGGGTGAAAATGGGATGAACTAAGCTTGACTCTCTTTTAAATTCGAAGCTCAACTCGGCTCGATCCTTTGACTTGTGGGCCTTAAGGATCAAGTTAAATCGTCCACGCGACGACGACTCCTTTTTTTTTTTTTTAATAACTTAATAAAATAAGTTCAAGGCCTACAATCAGGCTCTTGATTTTACGAAAGTGAGCTCAATTCGATCCATAAATTTTCTTAAAATGAGTCCATCTGCCCATTGACCGAGTTGAGACGATGAGCGGCTAAATCCATTTGCCACTCCCTATGTGTACCTGAAAAGAATATCGTAATTAAGGATCTATATGGCACAAAACTGAGTGTTTTGGACTCAAGTGCATAGATAACAACTACCGTTAAATTACTCCATTTTCCGCAGTACTGTAGTCCCGTAGTTTTTGATATCAGCTACCCCACACCACCTCTCTCTCTCTCTCTCTCCAGGTTTTTCTCAACCAGTGCCACTAAACTCTACAGATCTCATGACACCCTAAAGTTCCTTTTTTTGAATTTCAATTCCCTCTAAAAAATCCGATTGTAAAGGCTCACGCGATCTCTTTTTACTAGTAATAAGTTTCTTTCATTTTTCGTGTGTATGTGTATTAAATGTTAGTAATGTTTCATAATAATGCTGATTAAGATATCTTTATAAGTAATATGTTGTGCTCTGTTGAATTTCTACTCTGATTCTTTGAAACCAGAAACCAGAAGAGGAAATTTGTAAGGGTAAAACAGTTTTTCATTTTTTTATAGCAAGGTATCAGTGATTTAGGATGTACAACAGTTTCCTGTAGTGGGTTTTTTTCAACTATTGTTCTTTGAAGTGGGGGAATGAAAATTGATCATGCGTTATATGTAATTAGATGAAATTGTACATTTGGAAATGAAGTGGAAGTTCCATATTTATTACCAGAGTTTTATTTTGAATTTCTTTCTAAAGTGAGTAAAGAAATTAATTTGGTATGTATGTTGTTATTAAGGATTTTGTTACTTCTACATAAAAAATTGTACATAAGTGGTTACCGAAAATCATGTGGAGAGAAAATATTGAATGAAAAGGTTAATTGTGTTTTAAATTGGCAAATGATAAATTGTCACGTGGCATTATGATCTATTATATAAATCTTGATGTACATGTAGCAAGATCCAGTTATTAATATAAATAAGTTGAAGTCTCTCTATCATTTTGAGATGTGGAGATAGCTCAGTTGACTGCGTATATTGTTTCAGATTACAAGAATTATGAGTACTCGGCTAGTTGAGATTCAGCCACAGGAGCTTAAGTTCATAGGTAAGTGAAAGAAACAAAATCATGCAATTATGTCACTTACGTGAATAGATATGTGAAGAATCCATTTGTTATGCTCTTGATGTTTAATTATGTGAGTATTCTTTGCTTGAGCACAATTAATAATTTAATACTGGAAAGTAGGAGTACATAACATATTTGAAGATATGGCAATTTGTTCGTTATTTTTATTCTTTTAGGAGAATAGCTGCTTAAAGATACATTAGCATAGTGGCTGCATTGACTTGCATACGCTTATATTGTAGTGGATGAATTTTGGCTTTCCGGATATAATCATGACAGTTCCCATTCAATGTGAAATAATTTTTTTCTAAATCTAACTTCCAAACTAAATTCCATGCGGCGAAGCATAAAATTATGAGCATCCACTGTACTTGGTTACTTTTGACTTGCACAACCTCGTTCTGTTTTGTGGGTACTTGAATAAATTGTGAGACGTATGCATCTAGTTTGACTTCCATTATTTAAGAGTTCACTCATCTATATTGTCTTGGTACTTACTCAGTGCTCTATGTTTGCCACTTTGTTGTAGTGTTGTTGCATACTGATCGAATTACCTAAGGTTCTTCCTCATATGAAAAGAACCAATTATGTTATAGCTAAGAAAACGGCATGGAAGCATTTTCCTTAAATGATGATTCTTCACTTAGTCAATTAAAAAAATAAGAATCTTGCCAATACATGCATAATTGAGTAATCATGATATATACAATTCAAATGACCGATGTTGTTATCTTATGTATTTTATTTCCCCTTCCATTTCTTATATGGGAAAATGTGAGAATGGCTTTTTTATTTCTCCTTCCTTTCCTTTTTTTGTCTCACTATGCCTCCGTTTGCCAAACTTTATAAATCATTTATAAATGGTCAACTTTCATCTTCAACCACACATTCCAAATGGACCAACAAGTACTATCCATTTACTCACCATTCATTTCTATCTATTTATAAATTAAACCATTTATAAACTCTTCCTAAATGGAGGCTACATTGTGATTTGTCAATTTCATCAGATCATTACATTATTTAGATGATAATCATTGTGTTCTATGTACAATTTGTTACCTTTTACTTGGACAATTGCACGGCTCTGACTCTCCTCTTCCCTTCTTTAGTTGAGGCGATGAAACAAAGTTCGTGTATTGTTGACCTCACCAATGTCACCGATCAACATGTAGCTTTCAAGGTAGTAACTTCTGATCATGTACTCAAGAGCACACTAATTCACTTAACTTGCATTTATTTGAATAGAATTTAAATTTAGTCTAGTGGCATCTGGCATGATTGTCTTAGTTTTTAAGCATTCATTATTTTCGATTGTAAGGATTCCTATGGGAAAATGTGATGTAAATGCAAGCTTCTTTTTTCAAAGATAATTCTTAAAAGGCTGTGCAACTATATTGGCAGGTGAAGACTACATCACCGAAGAATTACTGTGTACGCCCTAATGTAGGCATAATCAAGCCAGAGTCAACATGTCCTTTCACAGGTTTGTTATAGTTTCATGTTATATATTACTAATAAACAACTATGTGTGATTGATGGAGGCGGAAGTTTAAACAAGAAAAACACGGGATCACAAATTTTGTTCCAAGGCCATGCATAGCGTTTTGTAAAAGGAAACATATTTTTAAATTGGTTGAAAACCTATCTGTAGGCAGAGTTGATCCTAGGTATAGCTTAATGGAAGAGGTTCTTGTGGCTGATTCCAGACGGTAAGATATAAGGATCTTCATTTACTTCTGCCAAGAAAACCAGATTGTAAACTGTCAAAATATGAATAGAAGCTTATAGATATAAACCTAAACAGATGTCCCTTACATGATGGTTCAGAGTTTTTATATCCTATTCCTTGCGCCAGAAAGCTGAAGGATGCATACTTTGCAGATGTCAATCCCAGCTTCCATCTTCTGCAAAGATGTCCAGATCACATTATTAACAATTAGCTGTAAATGACAATTCTAAAATTTTCTGTGTCAAGCACTTTTCGCAGTTCCTTTTTTGCTTCACCATGTTTATACCTTTATTATTTATATCACATAAGCTTCGGATGACTAGAAGCGTTTCATTTTTCAACCTGCATTTCTTGCTGCTGTTAGACTTCTCTATCTGCTAATTGATTTTTGCCATCTTCGGACATTCAGTTACCATGCAAGCACAAAAATCAGCTCCAGCTGATATGCAGTGCAAGGATAAATTCCTGATTCAATGTACAGTTGCGCCATTTGACACAACTGAAGCAGAAATTCCTGCCATGGTAAGAATATTCTAATTTGTATATTTTTTATGATTTCTTGCTCTTTTGTTTTGCACTTTTGCAACAGATGATCAAAAATATTATGAAGATTGATTTCAGTATTTTTTATTCCTTTTGCTCTGGCAGTTTGCGAAAGATAGTAAAAACTATATTGAAGAGACCAAGCTTAGGGTTGTTTGGACTAGTCCACCTCAATCTCCAGTGTTTCTACCAGTTGATAGAGTTTTGAAGCCAGAACCATCTTATGAGGCTTCAATGCAGAAAGAAAAATTGCAGATGGGAGTTGAAAATTCCCTCCCTGAGTTGGTGAGAAATTTGAATTTTACTTTACACGTTTAACCATGGGCAATCGAGGCAGGATTCGGGCAACTTATTCTTTTAACTTCAGCTTGATGAGAAAAACATGCTAGAACTGTTTTCTTGAGCATGACTGATTGTGCTTTATCACTTGTATGATGAAGTTGCATCCCTTATTTGGATAGAGGAAAAAGAAAATGAAGTGGTTATGCAATATCCATTATATCATGTGTATCATATTATATCGTGTGGTTTTGCACGTCTCATGACTTGAAATTTCATTTTAAGTGAAACATCTTAAAATTTTTATACTGTAACTTCTGGGATAATGGTAGTGATAGTAATCACTATGAAGTTTGATATCTGGATTGTAAGATTTCATTTTTCAATGAATTTTAAATCAAATATATTTCTTATTAGATTCCAGAATATTTTCCTAAGAGACTTAATCTAAGTATTAATTTTCACTGAGAAGCAGCAGGTTAAGAATGGAGAGGATGTCAAAATGGCCGCAAACAAGGAAGATTCTAGATCTTCGAAGGCTGTGGAAAGTTCCAAGTTAGTCCCTACTAAGGATGAGGAGTTTAGCTCTAGCAAGCAGGAACCAAGACAAATTAAGGATGTGGAAGTGGCAAAATCAAGAAAGGTTGAGGATGTAGAAGTGAAAAAATCAACACTAGTTGAGGATGTGGAAGTGACAAAATCAAGAGAAGATCAGGATGTGGAAATGACAAAATCAAGACACTTTGAGGATGTGGAAGTAAAAAGTTTATCAGAAGATGTTCAGGAGTTGAAAACAAAGATAAGTGCCTTGGTTTCAAAGCTAATTGAGGTTAGCCTTTTTATTGCTTATGCTAAAATTTGGAACCATGGAGGCACTTAAAGAGCGACATATATATTTTTTTTTTTGGAAGTAGGCACCAAAAAATATTCAATGTTGACAAGTTATAATCTCTTTCCTGCATTGTCTTCTCTTTTCTCAATGACTTCTGCATCTGCTGAT
Source organism: Fraxinus anomala (assembly GCA_903798345.1). Lineage (NCBI taxonomy): Eukaryota > Viridiplantae > Streptophyta > Magnoliopsida > Lamiales > Oleaceae > Fraxinus > Fraxinus anomala. The sequence goes on along the minus strand of CAIGRN010161073.1, from coordinate 12,680 downwards.
AATATAGGCTATGTTCGAGCCCCATTTTTCGAAAAAATAGATTTTGTAATAGTGTTTTTGTGGAGAATGTGTGATTGTAAAGCAATAAAAAGTTTTGGGTTTCCGTGTAAAATTATTTTATCTTGAAATGTGTGGTTGAAAATGAGTTTGTTGAAAATTAAGGGATTGTTCTCTTCGTGCTTCAATTTTTAGTTTTGAATTCATTTTGAGTTTTGTGTTTTGAGTGTCCATTTTGAGATTGCTGATGACGCGTTCTTTTTGTCATTTTGAAAAATTGTTTTCAAAAATAAAAAAAGTGAAGGGTCCGTTCTCTTTATTATTTTCAAGCCTTTTTTGTTTTCGATTTTCTAAAACAGTGAAAACGCGTTCTTTTTCCTATGTTCGAAAATGCGTTTTTGAAAAAAAGTTAATAATTTTCAAAGAAAACCCAAAATGAAAATTTTGTCGTTTTGGGGTGTTTTCAATTATAATAAAGTCAAAATTTTCAAAACGCGTTTTGGGTGTTTTCAAAATGCTAAAAAGAACACATTTTCACTAATTTCAAAATGGACACTCAAAATATAAAACTCTTTTTCAACAATCTCAAAATGGATACACAAAAACAAAAAATTCAAAATGAATTCAAAACTAAAAACACAAAATTGAAATATAAAGAGAACAGCCTCGAAGTTTTGGCTTGGTTTTAATTGAAAACAGCCAAAACGACTTTTTTGGTATTATTCCTTTTTTTGTAAATTTTAAACTCGTTTTTAAAAATAAGTAAGTAAACGTGCTTTTAGTGTTTTCGAAAACTGAAAATGGTCTGAAAACAGTAAAGAGAACATGCCCTAAGTTTTTGAGAAATGGGGATCAAACGGGGCATATTGTTGTAAACACTAGTAGCTATAGTGTGAGCATCTCTCTCTTCGTGTAAAGGAGATTGCTTTATTTTGATAAAAGTTCTTGTTTTAGGAAACAGATTCAAATCGTGCGCGTGATAGCAAGGATTGGATAGTATTGTATAGAATTAAAGAAGAAAATGAAGCTAAAGTTTTGTTCATTATAATGTCGAGTCATGTCTATTGTACCAAATATGCACTTATGTTGTTCGCTTACCCCACGTGATTCCGATCTTTTTTGTAATTTCACAGCTATATTTCATAAATTAAATGCATATTTGTGTTGGAAGAAATATTGTGGTTTAAAGGCCTCTTCTTCGAAAGGGGACGGGAAAGAAAGTGCTACGCTGTTGACTGACCCTATTTTCTCATTTCGTCAATTAATGTTCATTTATGCTTCTTCAGAAAATGCTAAGCACTGTTATCTGTTATGTTCTTTACAGGCTGAAAGTGCCATCATGAAGCTAAAAGAAGAAAAATGCAGTACCATTCATGAGAAGGAAACATTAAAGCAAGAATTGGTTGGTGACATCCTACTCTACTTTTATTCTCTGTATCTTGTTTCAAGATATTGTTAAATTTAAGCTAGTCAAAGCCACTTTTTATTCACACATCCTATGGGACTCGCGACTTAAATTTTTGATATAAGCAACTCACCAACAAGCACTAAGTCGGTGGGGATAATTTACCTATTCTGGTAAACAAGGGAATTATCAGGCGTTTCAAGGAAAATACACGGGGTGAACTACATTTCTTAATTTGTTTCCTTGTTTACTTAGATTTTATCAAAAATCTCGTCGTAATTTGCTGATGTTCTTGATTAAATGTTTGGTTTCGTCTTGCTTGTTGACATATGGTCTCCATCCATCTTTACAGGCAATGTTGAGGAGATCGAAGAGTAAGAATAAAGTTCAAGTTGGTTTCCCCCCGCTGTTCGTTTGCATGGTCGCCCTGATTTGTCTCCTTGTCGGGTTACTGTTACGTGCTAAATAAATAAAATTATGCTCGAGTAGGAAGAACTATAATCCAGTATGCTATATAGTGGAGGGGTGGTGGCTGGTTTATTATGCCATCTTTTGTACTATAATAATAGGTAATAGGTCTCAACAATATTTTTCAATAATGAATGTAAAAGAATTGTAATGTCTTCGAACAATAGAAAATGCGAGTAATTTTTTACACATTTCTCGGATCAAATGAATTCTACGCTTATACATTGTTGTTCAGCGGAATGAATATTATCAATAAAGTTCCTCGAATACCCGAAAATGTCTAAAAATTTGAGCATAGAACATCATAATCCACATAAACGCAAAAAATTATAATTGCATTATGATTGTAGCTCAAAAATGTGATGGTTAAAACAACTTAGATAAAGTCACACACAACGATTTGTGCTTACAAAATATACACCGATTTGGTGTTCCAAAACCTCGGCCGGGGAGGGGAAAACATGACCGCATTTCCCAAAAAACAAACTATTGGGTCAACAACTACCCAGAGGGGAAACAAAAACGAACCAATACCACTGCAATGAATAAATTTGTGCAAACTATGCTAATTTAGACACCGCCATCATCCACACGAAAAATAACACTCCATAATATTAACAAACGAATGCCAAAACTTGATTGAATGAGCCACCAGAGACTATATGCTTAGTGTTTGGCCTCTCCTTGCCATTGATGCGCACTTTGTTCGATTGGAGAGCCTGGAACATATGGTACAAAACCCCGTCCACCAAAAACAGGACGCATGAAGCCATCATCAAATTTTCTCCAATAATAGTGGACAGTGTGTGTAGGTTTCCTCAAGAGCATCCGTAAACTGCTTGGACGGATCCCATTTCGATCACCTTGATTAGTTTCTGAATCCTGACCGTTCACAACATTTTGTTCGTCCGGATCAACTTCAGGATCGTGTTCATTGCCAAGAAGTGGTACAATGAAGGATTTTGGAGTAACTGGCTCTGAAGAGATCATTCTGCCTAATTGCTTTGATGAGGGAAGCAGGAGCCTCACCAAAGGTTTAGTAATCAAGCCAAACACCTACAAGTCGTTAAAAGAATAATAGCAAATGATTTATAATGAAACATTAAATTGAGTGATCGTTTCTGAAATTACACTTATAGCATGTTTGGCTTACCTTAAAAAGACTAAAATTACTTTTTTTATTTTTTGAAAGTTTACAATAAAAGCATGGTTGGTTTACCTCTCAGAGTAAAATACTTTTTTGTGGAAAGTATACCTATAGAAAAGTAGGTTCTTAAACTAAAAATTGCCCAAAACAGGTAATTTTCACACAAGCTCAAATGTGTTTGGCCAAAAAGGTTGCTTACATGATCCAAGTGTCGAGGAAAAATATTCATGTAGCCAATCCAAATTTATAAGAAACAAGGCTTAGTTTTGTTGTTTTTATATTTTTTTTTTCTCTTCCACGTACTAACCTACACATTCCTACAAAAGCTTAAGATGTCTTACCACAGTACTGAAAAGAACAACTGATATTGTACTAGTAATCATGATGGCGTTCCCATGTCGCTGAGTATGTCCTGATCTTGTAAACTGCATAAAATAAAAAATTAACGATTCGGTCAGATTATTCTTGTATTATAGAATATATAATCACCATCCTTTCACCCTTTCCTTAGTCGGCGCCAAAGTGGCAATAGAAAAGCACTACACAGCAGTATATGTTCATTTTGTGCACAGTATATTTTCTTTCCCTGATGCAGAAAAGAGAGCATCACAGAAATGTGTGCTCATCTTGAGCATTTATATATATATTTTTCCCCTGGAATGAGTTTTTTTTTTTTTGCAGTGTACAGCATAACCACCCCAAAACAGATATATACAATAATTTACCTGATTATAAGCAAGGGCCATGGAAACAGCTCCTCTCATAAGACCAGCCCACCACACTGTGACCTGCAGATAAAAATCGGTAAAATTATTAGGATGGCCAAGCAAATGAAAAATCTCATATGGTTGAAATAAGAATATTTGAGCTCATACTTGCTGCTTAAAACCAATTTTTTCATATGGAGACTTCCTGGTCAAGTTGGACAAGAATGATAAAGGAAAAACAAAGGCTGCTCTTCCAACCAAAATCAATCCCAGGAGAATAGAGGTCACGGATACCGATGTTTTGGGGCTGACAAATGACAATTGAGAAGGAAAAAAAGAATTAAGAAATACATCCAACCAGCAATATATAAAATCCCCATTACTATTTGAAAAGTGCTTTTTGGGATTTCAAAAGTAACTAAAATCCTGAAAAAAAAAAAATTACTTTAAAGCTTAGCCTAACATGTTCCTAGTCCAGAAAAGATGTCACAGCAACTATTTTCAATTACATAGCAACCATACCTGTCACTTATAAATCTCCATTTCTCAATGTCAAGGGCATCCATACCAACATAAAGAAATATGAATATCTCGGCAACAAATGACAGTGTTGCAAAGGTGTGCCTGTGAAAGAGTTGATGATATACATTAATATAAATCTATCATGGGGAAGGGAAAGAAACATAAAAGAACCAAACATGTCTCAAATGGTCTAGTATTATAAGAGAACCCATACTTGGTGGTGACTCTTGAGCTCTCGGTGACATTATGCCAGGTATAGTGTGACATTACGATCCCACAGAAGAATACGGTAAGAATAGCGCTTAAATCACATAACTGCATGATATATCAAGTTGGAGAATTAACACCTAAATTCAAAAGTGTGGAGCTTCAACTATAACACCTAAAAAATGCAATGTTTAAAAAAAATTACTTCGGCGAGCATGTATGAAAGGTAAGCCATCAGCATCATAATAGCAACCTCACGATCGGTGGAATGCCTGGAATTGATCAGAAATCAGTCGTAAAGAATTTAATAGTAAAGAAATCACCTGTTGGCGTTCATCTTAACAAATGATTAATCAAAAACCAAGCATCAAAAGATTAACAAAGAACCACTGGCAAGCTTTCAAAATTTTCATCGTGTGGTATGGTGGGGATGAGCACGTGGCATACAAGAATTCTATTCCTTGGTTGGAATCTGATGTGCCTTCTGAAGTTTTTCGAACTCTCGTGCAAACATAATTTTTTTTAAAAAAAAATAAATTTATAAATTAAACTTAATTGAGGGCGAGAGAAAAAATCACTGTTGTGGAGATTAAACACAGACCTTCCAAAATACAGTTTCTTTATGACATATGCACTAAGCAGTCCAGCCTGTAGTAGAAGTACAAATGTTACAACTTACCAATACTGTGATTCAAAAGAATTCAAAAGCACAAATGGCACACGACCCCTAAAGAGGGGTGAGGAAGGAAGGAGACTTACAACAACTCCCAACACAGTGCTTGTAATAAATAAATATAAAAAATTTCCAACTAGCTGCAGAGCTACACTTGCACTGATATGAGAAAGGTCAAAGTTCTGGACTGCATTGAAAAGCACCACAGACGTCGCATCATTTACAACGCCTTCGCCAAACACTAGACTGTATAGTAAGGGAGTCTCATCCTGATTAAGCACCTGCACCATCAGAGTTGATGCATAAGGCTATCATTTCTGATTCTAAAATCAACAGCACAGAGTAACAAAATATGCCTGCAAGGTGCAAACAGAGTCTGTTGCAGCGAAAATTGCTCCAATTGCTGGAAAAAAGAGAGTATAGTGAGTTACAAGAAATTTTTAGCTACAATTTAAAGGGATTACAGAGAGAAGGCGGCTGCTACCAAGATAATCCCCTATTGCAAGACCAAGATTCATTTTCTGGAAAAAGGTAATGGCCCCTGGTACAAAATTTAGAGACCGTAATCAACAACAGATCATCATTTATACTCTAAACGATGAAACAAATGGAATACTGACAGTAAAAAAAAATCTACAAAGTAAATTCTTCTTCTCTTTTCAATTAAATCCCATCAAATGTTTCCAGTCTATCCTTAAAAAACGAGCACCACTTCAGCAGAGAAAGCAGGACAAAAATGTTGATATAAATCATATTGCTCGAAGTTGCTCACACTCTCGTGCATGTTCTTCTCTTCCAGCAAAAAAATTTGCTAAATTAGGATATAGAAATATGATAACAAGATACAATCACAAATTTGGAGCTACACGAAGGACTGGAGTCTGACAACAATTAAGCATAAATATCCAGGAGAGAATGTCTCATTTCTGTGATGTTTTACTAAAGAATTTCACTTTACTGCCATTTTTAAACAGGAGAAGTGCAGAACAAACTCGAGAATAGCATGTAAGAACTTTCAAGTATACAATCCAGACTTTTACTAGCATAAACTCCACTTTTCATGGTAAAAAGTTAATATAAGGAAATGGAAGAACATTGTCATCTTTTATCATAGGATTTATGCGTCAGCTTGTTCAAAAAAATATGCACGCACACACAGACATTCCTTATGCTGTTTGTATCTCACTATAAACATCGAAACGATTAGAATGCATATTAAGAGAAAGCAGCACTTTGCTATTTGGATATAAATAGTAATAACAGAAGAAAAATGGATTTACCCAATGATATGATGATGAAGGATATCAGAGTTCCAATTGCTCCAAACAGCGTTATAGTCATAAAATTGCGAAAGAATTGTTTCTTTTTAACCTGGAACCTGATTGTTAGAGCAAAGCAAACCATGTAACTTAGCATCATCATTGCATATATAATTGCTGTTTACAAACTTGGCTAATACCTACAAGTCAAATTTTTGTTAAATATTTTAATAAATCGTATCATGAAAATTACTAATACAAAACCTGATAGTACTTTCCAATTCATAGATTTCAAATTAAGGAAGTCTTAATAAATTAATAATACAAGAACCACTATTCTCCAAATCAAGGAATAGAATGCTTATAATGCTTTACATACCCAGCATTAAAAATGATTGGCGGAAGCAGATAAATGAAGAAAAGGTCCTCACTAAACACCAAAAGATGCGAATTTTTTCCTCCAGTAATTAATAGAATCACAACTCCAGTGCATATACCCTGTCAATTAAATGATCAATGTGGATTAAAACACGCATATGAAGAGTAAAACATGTGTCCAAAAACCCACGTGTGTGCACGAACCAAACACATACATTACATAGAAGTCCACATATATGTGTATATACACTTACAATTACAAGCGCAGTAATGGATTCATTCATCCAACGATTCTCCTCCAATAGATGACCGATCACTATACAAGCGCACAGGAGCGCTACAAATAAGTTAATGGAAACCACTGACGAATGATCAGATGTCGATAGATTGCTCATCTTTTCTAATAAAGTTCCCAAAACAAACATCATTTTTCTTCAAAAGCTCAAATTCACCAATTAATGTTGAAACTTGAAAGTCACTTCATATGCAGAATTTTGATCTCTTGGCTTCACATATAAAGCTGAGATCAAATCCACAGCCAATCAACCCTGCAATTAGAACAATAAGTATTACTCCGATTAATAAACGAAATCAATTGAAGCTTAAACTTTTTAAAATACAGTAATTAAGAATGAATCAATAAGCAAAAATCAAACTTTTTTCCATGCTTCAATCATTCATACAAACACCAGATATACAAGCAAAATTACATACATATCCATGCATAAACACAGAAGCCGAGAACTCACCAGAGAAAATTGGACAAATGCTTCAAACTGAGGTCTGACGAGCTGACAAATTAGATAAGATCCAAATCTGAAGCTAAAATGCAAATGGAAACTTAATTTTCTCAACCCAAAGTAATTCCAAAATTACCCGAATTTAAGCAAATCAAAGACAACTTATAAATCGAAAATGCAGAGAATTTCTGCAGAATTCAATCAAATCACATATATAAATTTTTGCTTTTGAGAATTCAAGTTCCCGATTCAAAATTTGCTTCTGCAACGGGTGAAATGAGGCTTCAAGAAAGAAAAATAAGTACTTCTCCCAGAATCACTTTTCAAAATCTTTGAAGTTTGAGTTTTTCAAAAAGGCAAACGAAATTTCTTGACTGGGGAAACAGCAAAGAGAGGGAGGGAAATCGACAGGGATGATAATAATATGAAAGGGTAAGACATATTTATACCGCCACTACTTTATTGCATGTTTGGCTAAGCTTCAAGAATTTGCTTATAAGTAAACTTTTAGATAAAACTACATTCTATAAAATAAAATATTTATACCGCCTATATATATATAGAATAATGCTTGATGAACATAGGGGGTGACTCCTTGGTTGACACAATAGCCAAGTGTCACCCCCCTATTGGGGGGTATCGTCTTAGACATTGATCTAAAAAGTAAAGAATCAAGAGGAGTCGAGCATTGTTCAATATAGTTGAAAAAATTAAGGTTTTTTAAGGAGAATTGGATTCCTCCCATAAAACAATCAAGTTCTTAACTTATTTAAATGTATTATAACATTCCGGAGTTTAACATATAACCATATTGTTTCTCGATTTTTTAGTCAATCTAGTTTGATTTGGATAAAATTGATATTGTGCATGTTTAGCAAAGTTTATAAGATGATTAAACTTTATTTTTATCAATACAATCTATAAGACCTACAATTTTTACTTATCTTTCAATCATACAATAAAATTGATATTGTGCATGTTTAGCAAAGTTTATAAGATGATTAAACTTTATTTTTATCAATACAATCTATAAGACCTACAATTTTTACTTATCTTTCAATCATACATTCCATATTGTCGTTCTAGAAGCAAAAATTCACTTACGAGTAAATGGATTGACTTTTGAAATTAGCCAAACATGTGTTAGTGTGTCTCTATATGTATGTTTGTATGTGTGTGTGTAGAGAAAGGAGGAGGAAATAATAACGTATAAAAGTACACTTGGAGTATTAGTGATCGTACATGATATGATGATTTGATATTGACCGTTGATCTTTTGTTGGGGGTGGGAGTGGGGTCGGGGAAGCTCAATATCTATGATTGTGTCGGGTTTTGGAATCTTTGATTTGGTTATTAAAATTTACAACTTACCTTAGCCAAAAACTTTAATTCATTGCCATCATTAAAAACAAAGTCATAGGATTCCATTTTTAGTACTATGTTTTATAAAGGTGTTACCGTTGGGCCATTTTTGTTATTTACACCAGTACGTCACTCGAAGATATTGATGATGTTCGATTGTTGTTAAAATTTATTTTTATATTTCTCAATTTTGAGACGAGCATATATAATGTGTGTTTTTCAAGTATGTATTAAGTGTCTGTTTGATACACATTAATTTATTTTATGATTTGCTATAAGATCATTTTCAATTATACATTCATAAAATAAAATATTATACACGTCTACTTAAAGATTTTTTCTATTTTTTACTCAAAACTCATTTTTTTCTAATTAATGAGAATCAAACATGCTCTAAGTTTCAATATGGTCAGTGTGCTTATATGAATTCATCTTAAATCATTGATTCGAACAAAAATCGGAAAAGTTATGAATGAAGTATGGTGAAACCCACATTTGTACGTTATGCAATCAAGAAGTCAAGTTAGTCCCAACCCCATGCGAAAGACAACTAGACAATGCATACGACCTCAAATTTTTAAGGGCCTCAAATTTTATTAACTTTTATTATTTAATTTGGTTCAACTTGTAACTTTTTTGAATCAGATACAAGCATGATAATTAAATAAAAATCTCGTGGTTCAATTGAATAGTGTACGTTTTGGAGGATTAAAACACGATGATAATGCATAGCTTTTGCATCTTTTTCTTTGTCAATTAAAAAACACTGCAAATGCTTGAGTTGTTTATCAAGTATTATTGACTATTTCTTTCACCGTTATCTTCTTCAAGAGAAGTTTTTCAAAATTAAAGTTGAGTAAATCTTATCTTCGATCAAACATATAACAAGAGATATTGAATGGATTAACTATGACTTCTATCAAAAATCTATATTAAAAAAAAAGTTTGATTTTAGTAGTTCGATTACTATTTTGCATCTTAAATTGTGATAAAGCTAAATGGTATGATAGCCTAGTCTCTTGAATTGTAAAATATGTTTTATTTTACTACTCTATTTTTTGAATTTTTTAAAATTTTCTTTTAAATATAATTACAATAGTTAAGTTTTGCGATGCTGTTAAAAATAATTATGTTTAAAGGTCTCATAATAAATATAATCATCAAGGATCTCGAAATTTTTAGAATCGAGAATAATTTAAGTAGATTGTTTTCTCTCAATAAGTTAAGAATGCGTTAGTAGAAAAAATTGAATAGTATTTAGTTGTAATATTTAATTTTATTGATCACTACTTATCAAACATGCCATCGTGAGAAAATGGAAAAAATGTAAGGGTTAATCCATTTGTACATAATAGATTACCCCATTTCACATAATGTGCGGGATCCGCGTGTATTTAAAAATTTCGATAATGTTGTCTTCATCCTTATTATGAACAGTTGATAAAAAATTCGATACATGTATCATGATCCAAAATGTAATATGTTCATACACACATGTATAAGCACACTGGCTTTTCAAATTTCACATGATAACTGGATAAGCTTGAAATAATACAGTAAGGACCATGTTATTTTGTTTTGTCCTGCTATTTAATGCTTATGAAAATACTTATTTTGGCAGCAGAAAAGGCCAGTTACGTACAGCTACATGACAGTAAACTGCCTGTCATTAATTTTGACTTTGAGTCATCTCATCTGGCTTATCTTCTAGATTATAAGTACTTTTTCAAGGAAAAAAAGTTGTTTTGAAAATCCATAGTTTTAGGAGGTATTTGATATATATTATTGAAGAAATAATATATTTTAAATAGTTAAATAATGAAAATATATATGGTTAAAAAAGTAAGAAAAAGTTACTAATGTGATAAAAATATTATTTTATTGAAGAATGCATGGTTGAAAATAAATTTTAAAAGAATACGTATCAAACAGAGGTTTAACGTGGGTCAAATCTTTTGTTATCGCATGCTTATTATCGTCACGATTGTAGATAGTAATGTAATTGCTCCTCCTCTGTTGACAGCCACTTGAACGGCCCAAAACCTACCAAAAGAATGGCATGGACTTCTCCGGCAGCAGCTCCGGTGTTAAGTACCTCGTAGAAAAATGTAGAAGAGTGCACTTCTTTTGAGTACACAATTAATGTAAAAGAGTACTCCTCTTTCACAAATAACAATATGTTAAAATTGACATATTACATTCCTTATTGTTCTGGGGAGTTAATTTAATTGGTAGTCGCTAAACTTTACTATAGGTTAGGAAAAATTGCAACTTAGGTAGCTATTTTTTATCAGATTCACATTGGACTTATTGTCTTCTTCTCCGGTAATTAGTATAAATTGTCCCTATCGTTTGCCACATTTGCTATAATTGTCCATATTATTTCAATTTTGGCAATTCACCATCATATCAATCTTTCGTTGCGAAAATGATCATTTTCGTATAATTTCGTCCATTTTTTGTGTTAAATAAACATGTGGTATGCACTTGATAGAAATTATAAAGGTAAAAATGTCAATCTAGTTAGTCCATATCATTATTTTATAAAAGTAATATAAAAATTGAAGAATTTTTCTCCCTTTGTTAAAAAAAAAAAAAATGTTTTCTCCCCCAATCACTTCCCGAACTCAACCACCCTCACCGTTGTAGTCGAAAGTGGGCAAAATGATCAAACCAAATCAGATCAAATCAGAATCGAACCAACTCGAGACGTTTGTTGGTTTGATTCTTAGAATTAAGAACCATTTGATTTTGGTTCTGTTTTGGTTCCATTTCTAGAATTAGAACCAAGAATCGAGCTCAATTTTTTTTTTTTTACACACACACACACACAAAATCAGTGAATCGCAAAAAAATCAATTTTTATTAGTGACTCATTCATCTATACCAGTGAGTCATTGTTCTTAGATAATTTTTGTATGGGGATGGAATTTGATATTTGTGTATTTAAATTATGACTATGTTTTGTTTGTTAGTTTGAAATTTTTTGAATGAAATTTATTACACAATATTCCATTTGATGGTTGATAATTTAAACTTGAATTTGCTGAATATTTGAGGTCTATTTTATTGATTTAGGCATATATGTTATAGTGATAGATTTTAATTTGTATTTATCATTTAAAAATTTAAGTACCAAAACCAAACTAAACCAAAATCGAATGGTTCAGTTCCTATTTGGTTATGTGTGTGTGTGTGTATATATATTCCATTATAAAAAAACCATTGGTTCGATTCTGTTGGTTCTCTTGGAACCTGAATCAAATGGAACCATATCCATGCTGCAGCTTACCAACCATAACTACCTCGATCACAAAGATTTAAAAAATAATTAAAAGTTAAGATCAATAGGAGACTTAAACCCAAAAATCACTCTCTTAGCATAAGATAATCAACGATATTTAATACATCATTTTTTCACTAATGAGCGATCGCACCTCTCGTATGACTTCAAGATTGCTCCTGATGAGAATGAAAATTTACTAGTAGGTACTTGGATTATCAGGATTCAAAATCGGTCTTCAATTTTGAGTGTCATATGCAAAATCTAAAAGACTGTCCGTCTTTAATATAATTAAAAAAACACAAAGAAGCCCCAACGGGCATGACGCAGTGGTAAAACAGAACGATTCTCTATGGAGTATCGAATATTTGAATCCCAGTGACGCTAGAAGGCAACATTTATGTTGGAAGGCAGATGTCCACATAAAGGAGAACTGTCGAATATTCGACCTAAATGTGTATAAGTTGTGACTGCATACGGATTAACTCAGGCGACAAACAAGGGGAGAAGACCGCCACTTCTCAGGATTAGT
>CAIGRN010161063.1:0-16276 GCA_903798345.1 Fraxinus anomala | reverse complement strand
ATTGAGAGACTTCAACCTTTATTGATTTGATTATACTTGGCGGAGAAAACATCAGTTCTTGTTAATCTAAATACCAAGCTCACTGAGGAACATGGAGTTCTTCAAGAATTCACAGGAGATGAACGAATTCACAAAGTCAGGGGTCAGAGAATCTAGGAGGGCTTTGATATTGCAGTGAAGGAGTTGGTGCTAAAGCGCACAACTCAGAATCTCAGTCAGGAGTTGTTGCGAGGCACACAATCTGGAGGACTATATTAACTTCAATCACAAGGTTAGAAAGGTCGTGTCGTCGTCTTGTCTGGTGAACTATAAGTTTGATCATTTATTGTGGATTTTGACTAGCGAAGCACTCGGAGTTTTTACCTAGTTGGGGATTCTCCGTAAACATTTCGCTTGTTTTTTACTATTTTATTTACAGTTTTTAGATTCTGCGGTATTCAAACATAGGGTAATTAGACTGTATGCTTAACTATCTAGAGATAATTAATTAGTAACTTGTTGCTGGTTAATTACAATTTTTAATTCCGCATTTACACGTATACACCCACCTTTAGGTTTAGTTTGGGTTGAATTGCGTAAATTTCATAATTGAATTGAAATATTTACACCTCAATGGAGCGATCCAAACCTAGAACTATTTGGGCCATTGGAGGTAGCCTAATTTAGTTAGAGTTGTTCGTGGTCCCACTTTTTGGACGACTTATAAGTGTTGATCCATGTATTGATTTGGACTTCGCCTTTTTTCTTTCTATATCTGATGTACCCTATATATTTGTTGCCTCATTTTTGTGGTGTTCACGTGTGTTATTTCCTTCCTCAATAAGAGAGAAACCGGCTGCTCTTCCATTGTCTCTTTCATTCGATTTTCTTCTTCCTTTTGCCTTTGTTGTTGCTTGAATGGGTACCTTTGTGGCTGTAATAATACCACCATTTTGTACTCTTTGTGGGTCCAACCATAGCAACCAAAGTGTGGGAGAATAGTTGTGGTTCTTGGGTCGTTAATTGAGGTGTTCGATTTCGGTTGGATTGATAAAATGAGCTCGGATTCCACTAATCAAAGATCAATTTCCACTACAATTGGTATGAGAGCACGTTGGTGTGTGAATCCTGACTAAAATTCGACCAAAAACATCAAAAAATCGGGAAGAAGATGGATCGAAAAACATGTCCAGTTTTCTTCTCTAAAATCGTACATGCAACTGTATTTTTCAGCCAAACCGGTGGCCAGTCGAAGAATCTGAAACCACAGGTAAACTCTACAAGCAAAGGCAGAGGCGCAACCGACACTGGGATAGCAGTGCATGGAGATTCCAATAGCGGTGCGTCCGGCATCGTCTACAAAATATTTCTTCAGGCAAAATATTTCTAACGTGATTTCTAACTATTTGGCGTTGTTAGTTTTCTATTTCAGGTTGTACGGTGAAATATAGATGATTTTGACCCTGGGCATTTGTGATTTGTTTTTTGCTTGATTAGTTGCTGCTATTGTTAGGGACTTTAGGGAAAAGGGTGAGACCCTAAATTGGTAAATTCGAATCCCTCGTTATTTACGGTCTCAGATTGGTCCACTCTGGTATATTAGCTTATTCCGTTTAAATTTCAGCATTAACGAGTCATTGTATGTGGACATATTACGATTTGGGTTATCATGTGGGGTAACCATTGCTTGTACTATAAATTTAGGAAGTATTTGCTCTATTTGAAGTGTTGAATTTGATTGCAAGTTGGTAATTAATTTTGTGTTTTAATTGTTGTTTAGTCAATGTGTGAGGCTGCATTATGTTAAAATTTGAGTTTTTTTATTGATATACATTCGTGTTGCATTGATTATTTTGTTTGAACACCTAGATTTGACTCATTTGAACATTCCTCAATACTGATATCTCGAGTCTCACAAAACCATTTGAATCTAAAACAATGTATATTGTGGCTTTAGGATTACTTTTGGTAAACTATTTGTATAATTTGGTTGTGTTTTTCAAAACGTCTTCACATTTTGAAATCGAAATTTTCAATGGAAAATGAGATTTTTCAATTTTGCAGCAAAAAAGGAAAGGGATTTTGGTTTAATAAATAGTTTCAAAAGCCATAGATGGTAAATTTTTCTGCAAATTTGACATAAACACAAAAGGATATAATGAGCTTGAAAATTCGTTACTGTTTAAGAAAAGTTGGAAAACTTGATTTTACAAAAAAAAATTTGGAAAAAGTTGGAGGGCTTATTTATGCTTAAGTTTGCCCCTAATAAACTGTACTTGCTTGAAATATTTTTTTGTTTCAAAATGGATCCTTTAAATGATCTTGATGACAATTTGGATGTTTTTAACAAATAGGTTCAAGACATTGTTAATTGTGATGAGAAGGTGTCTGAAACCTATAAGGCTATCATTTTACTTTTCCTAATACGTTGTACTTACTTGAAAGATTTTTTAGCTTTAAAATGGATCCTTCAAAGGATCTTGATGGCAATTTGGATGTTTTTAACAAGTTGGTTCAATACATTATTAATTGGGATGAAAATGTCTCTAAAACGTATAAGGCTATTATATTGTTTAATTGTGTGTTTGATTCGTATAGAGAGGTTAAAAATGCGATTAAATATGGTAGGGACACCTTAACATCTGAGATTTTCATTGGTTCTCTTAGAAGTAAAGAGATGGAAATTAAGACCGAAAAAGATGATAAGAAAAATGGTGAGTTACATATGATGAGGAGTAGAATGAAGTTTGAACAAATGAATTTGGATAGAGCTCAGTGATTCGAGTGATGAGGATGGTAAGAAGAAGGACAAGTGATGGGACAAGTCTAGTGGTAGGCGGTGTTACAGTTGTGATAAGGCTAGACATTTTATTACTGACTAAGAAGAATGATAATTAGAAAGGTAAGATCGGAGGTGATGCGAATGTGGCTATAGGGTCAAGTGATGTCAAGTGATGGCCATAGTGATGTTTATTGAGAGTAAACTTAGCTACTACATGTGCATCTGTCTGTAATCCTTTCTGCATAAGTGTGATTTCTTAATTATGTTGCATGATTATATGTTGTATTTTAATGTGTTTGATATGTAAATTTCATGAATTTGAGAGCTATCTGATTACTTGGCATAATTGTTCGTATGCATAATAGGTTAGGATGTATTAGCAATATGTGTGATGCGTGTTTATTGGTGATATGGAGTATAGATGCCTAAGGGTACATTGGTGATATGTACCGAGGATATGGAGTGTGACATTTAGATCATGGGTGGAGTGGTGATTAAATGTTGAAATCCTTTATCTGTAAATACCCTGATCAGGTGGAGTGTGAGACATACACTTCTATCACTTCTATTAGGTAGAGACCCAGTATCCACTTAGGTTGGGAGAAGTAATATGGTGATAGTGGATTATCCCGAAGACTTAGAATCTATTGTGATTTACTAGTTAGATATGAGTTGAGTGCTTAATCTGGTGAGTATGGTGGGCGATAAAAGGAGATATGCGTTCTCGAGATGTGAGCAACATGGAATGTGATAGGATAAGTTTGGTAAGATCTTTTTGTGAGGTCATTTATGCATTTGTTGCATGTGTTTTGACCATTTGATAGATTGACTTAGCGTTAATATGTTGTTCTATGTAAATGTGTTTTGAAAAGATTTGTGTGTTATCCTATGTTATATCTTCATTGCACAATTATTTGCTCTCGACTGTTTACTGTGATTATTTGCTTCTACTTGGGTATTTTTAACCTTAGCCCCAATGAGTACATGGAATAGGTGTGGATGGTATGTATTTTAAGTCCGAAACACGAGGTAAGGTTTGTTATCCCAATTTATTGGTTACCTTGATTATGCAAGTATTAACTATGTATTTTTTATTGTTTGCATGTTTATTGGGCATCAAGGTGGACATTTGTTGGGTTTTGATACCAAATTAATTCCGGACAATAATGTTAAAGTTCTAACTAATACATCTTTCTTTTCTCCAAATACAGAAGTGATCACATTTTAGAGCAGCTAAAAATATACAGTGGAATTAATGAATTTACCCCCATAACAGTCTCAGATACAAAAATAAAGCCTGAAAAACTCCAGTTTAAACAAAGATTTATCCAACATCATCCTCTTTAAGGCACTCAAATTAAATTCATACGAAACATTAAATGGTACATTTGAAGGGGGACAATTTTTTATGTTTATTTATTTCAAAATTTTTTGCAGTTAAAACTTCCAACCTTTTGTTTTGGTATACATTAATTTACAGCATGAAATCTCATCAGACTAAAACCAAAAATAAAAAATTACCCAAACCTAACTCGATTAAGAAATGAGATGTTCAGTTTTTCAGGAAAATTAACAACATTAGAAAAATTCATACAGAAACAAGTGAATTGAATAATTGGAAAAAAAATTGGAAGACTTACAGCTTAAATTGCTTTCTTCTCCTTCCAGCCATAATTAAGACAACCCAGAATCAATTTTATGGGAGAAACTCAATCATTCATTGCGTAAGGGTGTGTTGGGGTGTGTACCAGAACCGCTGTAGTATTTTTAAGGTTTGATGAATTCTATGCAAATGCGATCATTTTCCTCTCAAAAAAAGGCACCTACAAGTAATTGACTCTCTGGTTGACAGATGTATTTTTTTTACTTTCTCTTTCTTTTAAAATAAATTGTAGAAATGTCCCATGAAATTATTAGAAATCTAGATGGAATATCTTCTATAAGGTTTGCTGAATGAGTATTGGAATTATTTAATATTCCTCGTAGGGTAAAGTCAATTCAACCTATGAAATTGACCTAGGTATTAGTAAAGAGAGCATTCTTCATAAGAAATTTTCAAGTACTGCTAAATTTTTTTTTTTTTTGCTCAAGTACTGCTAATTGTGGTAACGCTATCTATGACCTATTTATGGCCAGTAATTATAGATGTTAAGATATCTCGAAACCCTACAATATACCCAAGATGTGTTGTCTCCGTGATAATCATGTTAGGGCAGGTTATTTCTTGTACCATTAAGTGATTGATTGAATAAGGTTAAAAAGTAATCTGTATTCTATATTCTCTCCGCAAATATAGGAAACAACTTAGACACGTGTCATTTTTGTCATAACAAAATCTATGATACGTCAGCATGAAGAAAGTCCATGATTAGTAACTTAACTTAGTACGGATATATTAGACACACAATTCATACTTTTTTTGGATGGTGCAATTTAATTCAATAGTATTGATTCTTACACCAAAGCGAAACTCGAGATGAAGTTCCCAACCCAGTTTTAAGTAACTACCCTTCTAGAAAATCAGCTCCAGCCAACATGGAAAACGAGTTTAAATTCTTTAGTGA
Organism: Fraxinus anomala; assembly: GCA_903798345.1. Lineage (NCBI taxonomy): Eukaryota > Viridiplantae > Streptophyta > Magnoliopsida > Lamiales > Oleaceae > Fraxinus > Fraxinus anomala. Next base: position 10,951 of record CAIGRN010161063.1, on the reverse strand, counting down.
AAACGTTTGGATGAATAAAAATAGGCACTTACAGACGTGTTAATAGGTATGACTAATATGTCGATTAGTGTTGGAGGTTGAGAATTAAAGGAACAGTCGTGTTCCAACCAATGTAGAGGTAAATTCAAAGCAGCAGCCAAAGGATATTATAGTGGAATCACAAGAAAATCCATCCACCACTCAATTTCATCGCCTAAGAAAGAAAATGTTAGCAACAGAGGCCTTACAAAGAATGGCTGAGGACTTCAAGACATTAACGACGGAACATGATGCTCTATGTGCAAAAATACAGATCCTAAAATGTAAACGTACCAGACAAACTATAGTGTCGGAAACCTTCAGAAAGATAGGTAATATGAAATCCCTAACGTCATCTATGAAATCTATAGATCCTAAAAATGAAAATTCAGTGTCCGAAGAAGAGGTAGTAATGATCTAAGCAGTAATAACGGGAGAATGTTTTCACCGCATGCTCTAGGACAATGAAAGCGCAAAAAATATACTATACGGTAAACTATTTGACCAAATGCAAAATTACAATCCTTAGATTCATGTGTTGGAGTTTCGTCGCTTCACCAAAAGAGGTCTAGCCCTTCGCAGACATGCCGCTCTATTAGTGAAGATTTGAGAGGAGCCCCAGACATATCAAGGATACATGGATTTCAGTATCATCAAGGATAAACCTGCATACCACTAAATCCTTAGACATCCTGCCACGAAATGGGTGAACATAATCATTTCCCTCCATCAATCATGCTTGAGGTATTCCACAAATAAAGGCAAAATATTGTTAAAGTATAATCAAAGAATCCTGTGCACGAATCACCAAAGTAACGCAAGCAAAGGATCGATAAGGGCTCTTAGTATATAATTGATATAGTTGAAATGAGTAATTTTGAGAATAAAATGGATATCGATAAATCAATCAATCCTCGCATAAATGATTGCATATCAGAGGTGGTTGAGGTCAAAGAGCTAGAAAGATTTTTCATTAGCTCAGAAGATGCGAACACTGCTCTAAAAATTTGCAAGAAATTGATAGGTCTACAAAACAAATTTATGGCAGCGAACCTAGACGTGTTCACTAGAAGTAAGCTGACATGATGGGAATAGATCTCAAAATGTCCTGTCATGCCCTTAAAATAGATCCCAAATCACGCTTAAAATGCAAAGGAGTCGGCCAATGAGCACCAAAAAGACAAGTAATTAAAAAGAGAGGTGGATAAATTGTTAGAAAATAGCTTTAACCGTGAAGATCGATTCCCAATTTGGGTATTTAACCCAGTCATAGTACCAAAGAGCAATGGAAAGTGGCGAATGTTCCAAGATTTCACATACTTGAATAAAGCTTGTCATGAAGATATCTTCCCGCTTTTGAGAATTTATCAGCTGGGAATGCAAGTACGGCAGACGAGTTGTTAAGTTTTATAAATGCATATTCAAGATAAAATTATGAAAATATAGAATAAAAATATAGACTGAACTGGAAAGTTTTTAGGATACATGGTCAAACAGCATGGTATAGAAGTGAACCCCAACAAAATTTAAGCCCTCATAAAAATGTGATCGCAATCTAAGTCGAAAGATGTACAAAACATAACAATAAGAGTCACCTCCTTGAGTATGTTTGTATCATAAGCAACACATAAATGTTCCCCATCTTTTCCAAGTATTAAAAAGAGGAAAGAAGTTCAAATAGGGTAGCGAATATAAGCAAGGATTCTAGACTTAGAAATATCACTTAGGAAAAGCACCCTATTAGCTAAACTCGAAAATGGAAAAAAATCTATTACTATATTTGGCAGTTTCTAAATTGGTAGTCAGCTTTGGTAAAAAAGGAAGGGCAACAACAATTACAAGTTTATATGTAAGTAAAGCCATGCAAGGAGCAGAGGCAAGATATCCAAATATGGAGAAGTGACCCCCTTGTCATAGTTACAGCATCCCAAAAGTTGCTACTCTACTTCCAGAGTCACATTATCGAAGTACTAACATTTTCCATTCAAGCGAGTACTGTAAAAACGTGAAGCATAAGAAAGACTAATTAAATGGGCGGTAGAGTTGGGGAAGTTCGAAATAAGCTACAAAGAACGATCTTCAATAAAAGCACGAGCATGGCAGATTTTATCGAAGGACTATCAAATGTTCCCATTTCTAATGAGGGATCTGAGCAAAGAATGTTGAAATCATTTTTAGATGAATCGTTGGGAGATAGTAGCTCCAGACAAACACAATCTTGGCAAGCCTAGAAGCGCAAAATTTAAATTGCACATTAAGTTCGTATTTAAAGCAACCAATAATGTAGCTTAATATGAAACTTTATTAGATGACATCTAACTGGCAAAAGAAATGGAGTGTGAGCCAGATACTTCTATCACTTGTGTTACGTGGAGACCCAATATCCACTTAGGTTGGGAGAAGTGATGTGGTGATAGTGGTTATCCCGAGGACTTAGGATCTATTGTGATTTACTAGTTAGATATGAGTTGAGTGATTAATCTAGTAAGCAAGGTGGGCGATAAAAGGAGATATGTGTTCTCGAGATGTGATCAACAAATGTTTTGGTGAGATCTTTTCCTGAGCTCATTTATGCATTTGTTGCATGTATTTTGACCATTTGATTGATTGATTTAGTGTTAATCTGTTGTTGTATGTAAATGTGTTTTGAAAAGATTTGTGTGTTATCCTATGTTATATCTTCATTGCATGATTATTTTCTCTCGACTGTTTAGTGTGATTATTTGCTTCTACTTGGGTATTTTTAACCTTAGCCCTCAATGAGTACATGGAATATGTGTGGATGGTATGTATTTTGAGTCCGAAACATAAGGTAAGGTTTGTTATCCCAATTTATTGGTTACCTTGTTTATGCAAGTATAACTATGTATTTTTTATTGGTTGCAGGTTTATTGGGCATCAGGGTGGATATTTGTTGGGTTTTGATACCGAATAAATCTCAGACAATAATGTTAAATTGAAATTGCTCAATTGGCATCGATCAAATGACTGAATTAAAATATTGACAAATCAATGGAATGACCCGAACCTATAACTATTTGGGCCAGTGAAGGTAGCCTAATTTAGTTAGAGCTACTCGTGGCCTGTTTCCTCACTTCTTGGATAGCTTATGAATATTGGCCCATGTATTAATTTGAACTTGGCCTTTTTTCTTTCTATATCTTATGTACCCTATATATTTGTTGCCCAGTTTTTGTGGAGTTCACGTGTGTTGTTCCCTTTCTTAAAAAGAGAGAAACCTGCTACTTCTTCCATAGTCTCTTTCATTCGGTTTTCTTCTTCCTTTTGTCTTTGTGGCTGTAATAACACCGTCACGTTTTGTCCTTTATGGGTGCAACCGTAGCAATCGAAGTGTGGGCGAATAGTTGTGGTTCTTGGGTTGTTAATTGAGGTGGTTGATTTCGGTTGGATTGATAAACTAAGCGTGGATTCCATGAATCAAAGATCAATTTTAAGCAAAATATTTCTGAATCTATATGGGCCAATGAGTTAAGATCGTGTAGATTGTATTTCAATATAATATAAGCGATTCACGTTAAATGTACAATTTTAAGCAAAGGATGAATTATATTTTGAGCAAAATATACAAAAAAATGTATGGTTGAAAAGACAAAGATCTTGTAAGCTACTATTTTCAAATCTTAAAAATAAGTGAATACTTTGGAGTATTATTGTCGCGGAAATACAACGCAAGAACTTAAATTTCGTGCAACACTGGCTCAGTTTACTAAAAATGACATCAAACCCCATGCAATCAAAAGGTTCAACCCACAAGCCAATTCGTTATGGTTGTCCAATTTGAAGTTAACACGAAGGATCAGAATGGTGGCTGCAAGGTATTACAAAGATGAAGAAAGTTTGCAAATTATAGATCACACCTCACGGCACAAAGAGAGAAATTTAACAGAAAGCGTTGCCCTCTTTTTCTCTTGTAAACTCACGGTTTTCTCTCAACCAAAGGAAAATACATATAATTTTAGGTCTAGACACAAATTGGGCCAAAACCAAGTGATATAAGATGGGACAAAACCCACTGATGTGGGCTAATCACATAAAAAAGGACCGTTCAACTAATGAACATGCCATAAGCAACACAAATTATTAGTTGTTTCTAATGACCCAATTTATTTTCAAATCGAGCCAGTGAATTATGGTTTTAATAAGCATTTCACTACTCTGCCAAAGCCTATGAAAATTAATCCAACCATTTAAATATCGTTGTTTGGATTTGTTGGATATTAGCATAACCAAATAAATCTCTACCTCATACCCAATGAACTTGCAAGCAAACAACACCAAATTTATACTTGCATAACCAAGGTAACAAAATTAAACTGAAAATCATAGATCATACCAGCGTCAAGGACTCGAAACACGTACCATACTTACTCCATATACTGTACAAGGGCTATGGTTAAGAACCTCAATACAATCAAACTTAATAATCAGCAAACAAAAAAACAAAGTCATGTTTGAAAAAAGCGCTACATAATAGAAACCTACAAAACAAACAAAAAAAACTCATAAGCAAGCAGAAATAAGACAATAGATAACTAAGTCATGTTCGAAAAAAGCGCTACATAATAGAAACAATTAACTATATATGTGTAGAAATAATACTCATTCATATTTAGCAAACAATAAATTTTAAATTCACAATCATTTCACATTGGGATAAAATCGGTTCATTATAGGTAATTGCCACATGTGCTTTATAATGTTATCTGAAGCAAACTGGAAAAGAAATTGAATATTGCGGATACAAATTTATAACTAGCCTTGGTGGTCAACATCGCACGAGTTTCCTTCGTGTGGCACATACACGCACACAAACTTCTTGTGAGTGTCCTACGTGATCTTGTTCGATTGTTTCAATACTGTGGTTGAGCCTTTGAAACATATTTTTCTTAAACATGTATTATTTTGTTTTTGTGATGCAATTCTCATCTAAAAGTTTAAGAATTCATTCTTGCCTGCCTTTCTTGCCAAGAGTTGTTCAAGGACAATTAACATAAGCATATAGGACCTGTATAGTAGTTAGATTTGTATTCCATAGGAAAGGACATCTTTTTCTAAATTGGCATTACGGAGAGTGTGGAACATGATGCATCCAGTCTCAAAGTATGCGATGGCACAGTCGTATACAGACCCTGAAGGTCTCCAGTCATCGATACCTGGAAGCAACCTCACACCTCTTTGCTATACAACAGTTTGTAAAGGCAAGGGAGTTATCAGTTGAACGCTCTGACTCCAGAAAGTAATTTTGCTAGCTGAAGTGCTAATTAAAATAATTATGCAAAACTTGTAATTTATTTATGACATTTTTGGAGGAGCTTCTTTTTAATTTCATGATTTTGTAAGTCTATGCAACTCATAAATCATGGTCATTTCCCATTAGGATAAAATACCAATGTATTAAAACACCACATGTTAGATGAATCAAAGTGGGGAAAAAATGGAATTTCAGTTATTTATGATTTAAATAAATTTATAACAATCTTTAATGGTCAATATCGCACGTTGTTCCTTCGTGCAACAACATGCAAGAATACAAACTGGACGTAATTTTGCTAGCTGAAGTGCTAATTAAAATAATTATGCAAAACTTGTAATGAAATAAAGTATCTTTATTTAGCAATATTGGTATTTCTATTATCATTCTGTAATAATTAATTGAAAGAGAACAAAATTGCAAAGTTAAAAACCTGAAAAATATTTCACAAGTCTCAATAATTGAAGTGTCCATTGCATTATAATATATTTAAGCGATTAATAATATATTATTAATCATGCATTTGCGAGCCTTACCGAATCCATAAAATCCTTGGCTTTCTCCAAATTAAAAACGAAATTAACCCTTTACTGCTTCCAAAAATAAAAAAATACAAAGTGCTGTGAACATTTTTTTTATTTCAAAATCGCCAGTTAATTAGATCTCTGTTTCAGTAATTAGATGTTCTAAATCAAAAGACCAAATCCTCAATTTGTACTGAAATTTTGATGATTAGTGAATTAAGGAAGAAGTTAATTACTGAAATATCAGGAAAAAATTTGAAACCAAATCTTGTATGTTTCTCTTCCCAAGAAGATGATTGCTCGCCTCAGTTCATTGCATGTTTAAATTGTTTTTGTCCTTGATTCCTTGCATGATTTACTGGTACTTTTTCCTTACAAGCACTCTATACAATATTTATTTATAAGTCAATTTTAAGGGTGGACTTTATGGTCATGGTTATGGTTATCTACTTGCCTAGTCTTTAGCTCAGAACCATGATTTTTCATACATTTGGGATTTCGAAACAAGTCCGTCCTTGATTTTCAATTTGAGTCTCTGAAACTCAACTAATCTGGCTATTGACTTCTTGCTTGTTGCCATCCAACATATAAGCTTCACATTAATGTTTGTATCACTCTAGGTTCATGCATGTTCGTGCAAAACCAGCAAGCACCACAGGGGATAGTTGACAAGTTATAGAATAAGTGAGTTGAGAGTATCGTCCTATAACAAATAAATCCAATTCAAGTTTGCTACTTTAATTTCTATGTAGTTCTAATTATGTAAATAAAAGAGAGTTTGATTTTGTGATTATTCTAAATTAATCTAACAAAACTGTAAAATTAGGGTTTGTAATAAACTATGGATAATTATATTGGATTTCAAATCTGTGTATTGTTATATATTTCAATTCTTGATTTGTAATCTAATTATGTTTACACATTCTTGACAATTGATAAAGTTATGGTTCATGCATGTTCGTGCAAAACCAGCAAGCAGCACATGGGATAGTTGACAAGTAATAGATTAAGTGAGTTGAGAGTATCGTCCTACAGCAAATAAATCCAATTCAAGTTTGCTACTTTAATTTCTATGTAGTTCTAATTATGTAAACAAAAGAGAGTTTGATTTTGTAATTATTCTAAACTAATCAAACAAAACTGTAAAATTAGGGTTTGTAATAAACTATGGATAATTATATTGGATTTCAAATCCGTGTATTGTTATATATTTCAATTCTTAATTTGTAATCTAATTATGTTTATACATTCTTGACAATTGATAAAGTTATGAAATATAATTTTATTTCTCAAGACAAATTAAAACTATCCTAATCATAACCCGAATCTATTATTAGCCCGAATTCGAACGATTATAACGCATTAAATTTTAGATTATTTATATGATTGCATATATGTTAAGTTTGCCATATTCTAAATTTATTGTGAATCTCCCAACATCATAACAAGTAACTAATTATCTAATTGGTGACCCAACAATTAAATTATTCATTGGGTATACAAAATTAACCAAGAAACACAAGAATTACTAAACTATTAGTCTTGAATTAAAATAAATAAAACAATAGACTTCATCTTTATCCAATAAGAAGGATCTAGCATAGCATATTAATATATAAATTACAAGAAAAATAAAATAGAAATATAACCTAGACCATGATAGAATGCATAAGATGTTGATTTTCAATTCCAATGTTGAATTCTTTAAAATTTTGATGTAATTGACTTCAATCCCTTGCTAGGATTTGATCTTTTCACTCAAAGTGATGAATTGGCCTCTTGTTCTTAATAAATTTGATGATTTCATTTTTTTATGTATAGCTCTTGTTTTATATTTATAAGTGCTAGAAAATAGGTCAAAATCGCGTCCAATTTGAGTTACAAAAAAGTTTGAATCACGAAATGAAACTGCTGATTCATATGTAGAAAAAGCCCAAGCACGAGCATAGGCATAACTACCTCTCACGGGCCCTTTGAGCTAAATAGCTATCGGGTCATGAAATTTAGTATATTACGCGAGGACAAGAATGGCCCTCGAGCTCGCAAGTTTGAGTCATTTCATCTCTGCGCAAATTTTGGAATTTTGGTTATAACTTTATCTCCCAAAATTCGATTTAGATGATTCAAAGTGTGTTAGATAGTTATCTCAAAGGACTACATTTCTTATAGAAATACAAGTTTTCCTCGAACGTTTGTTATCCAAAAAACGAGTCTCAAATTCAGGCTAAAAATCTAGAGCATAACTTCTTATGCTGGAAATTGATTTGGGAAAAATACTTCGACTATATTTCACTACTATGACCTCCAGTTGCATCCAATTCATCATATGTGGTATTCAATCATTGTTTTTTGGTTCGAATCAATTATTGGACATATGAACTTTGGTTCCCAAACTTTGGGTTTATTTCTTTTTGCTTGTTTTTTGTTCATTTCTTCTAATTCAACCAATTCGTATTGAATTTTATTTAACAAACAAAATTAACAAATAAATAAATCATAATTATCAAGATTAATGACAATTAATCGCATTTAGCGACCCAAATAAGTGTATCAATGCCCTTCAACTATTTCAAATTATTACAGGAATTGGCATTGGAAAAAAAAATAGAAAAAGAAAAATTTCGCGCGCCTAGAACGTAGTTGAAACTAATGTAGTGCGTGCATACCACTTGCACAACAATTGCATATTGTAACTGTATTTTCATGTATAGTGACATCGAGCTTTTCAGTTCTTCAATATGGATCAAGAGAGTTTCAATTATGTTTAAATGCTTACATTTAGAAAGTCTTGAATATAAATTTTCTGAGATCTAGCATAATTACGATCATCTTCTTCATGTTCTTCAATCCCAGTCAAATCATGTTCTATGGCAACTTTGCTCAATAAATTGTAAACAGAATCTACACAGTTCACTCCTTTCACCAATCTCTTTGAGAATTTTTGATAACCAGGCATTAAAAGAATATTGGAATGAGCAATATGCCCCCGATTCTAATAGTGCTCTGAGTCCAAACCTTTATCGCCCGAATAATTTATTTGAACAAGTTCTGCTTAAGCGCTGATCTCTAGGAAGGAACTCGATAATATCACCAACTGCAAGAGAGGAGAATACGTTATCTATAGGAATCTGTGGTTCGTAGGAGAATCTATTCCAATGTAAACTGCTTTAACAGGAGTGTTCATCCAAACCATGGCCTTCAAGGTGATGATATACAATTTTTTAGGGACATTTTTGTCTCTCCATATGTCATAGAAACTTAATAAACAATTCAAAAAAATTATAAGTAATGAGAATTAGGACAAAACAGGATACATTCTTGAAACAATTAACTATATATATATATATATATATATATATATATATCTAGAATTAACATTCATTATTTATCAACAAACAATAAATTTTAAATCACGGTCATTTTCCATTAGAATAAAATACTGGTTCATTAAAGGTCATTACCGCATATTCTTCCTAATGTTAGAAGAATCACAGTGGGGAAGAAATGGAATTTTCAGATATTTACAATGTAAACAAATTTATAATTAGCTTTGATGTTCAATATCACATGCTCTTCCTTCGTGCGAGAACATGCACGAACACAAACTGCACGTGATTCTCCTACCAGATCTTGATCAATTATATCATTGTGGTTGAGCTTTTGTAGATAAAATAATTTTATTTTGCAATATTGCTATTTCTATTATCATTCCGTTTTGTTATGATTAATTGGAAAAAAAAAAAATTGGCAAAGTTAAAACCTGAAAAATAATTCACATGCCTCAATAATTTAACTGTGTAATACGTGATAATATACATCTACAATTAATAATATATTATTAACCATGCATCTGTGAGCCTTACCGAATCAATAAAGTCATCTATCACATGTGGATTCATCTATCACATTAAAATAAAAATTAATTTGTGATGAAATTTTAATTCCTAGTGAATTAAGAAAGAAGTTAATTACAGAATTTCAGGGAAAACTGCCTCAGTCCCTTGCATGTTTCCTTCTTTATTTTTCAGCCCTCTTTCCGGACAAGCACACTATGAACTATTTCTTTACGAGTCGATTTTGTAATGTAGTGCGTGCATGCAACTTGCTTAGCAAGTTGGCTTGTATAAAACTGTTCTTTTACATGCATAGTGAGATCGAGATCTTTTTTCCTTCATTGTGGATCCAGAAGTATCAGTTATGTATAAATGCTCACATCTCAAAATTTCGGATATTAAGCAGAATTACAATCATGTTCTTCAATCACAATCAAATCAGGCAATTTTTTCCTTCATAGTGATCTCCTTTACCAATCTCTTTGAGAATTTATCAAAACCAGGTATTAAAAATAGGAAAAAATTTTGTCTCTTGAAATGTCTTAGAAACGTACCAAACTATTCAAAACACTCAGCAATCAGAATTAGGACAATAGAGAACCAACTATAATATTAAAATACCAACTAAATTAATCCTTTACTACAACCACAAAAAGAAAACTTAAAATGCATTGAACGTTTCTCTTATTTCAAAAATGCGATTTAATTTGATCTTGATTATTTTAATTAGATCTTCTAAATCGAAAGTCCAAATCCTGAAATTTCTAATGAAATTCTACATAATTTAGTGAATTAGAGAAGAAGTTAATTACAGAAATTGCAAGAAAAACATTGAAACTAAATCTTGGAACTTTCTCTTCCCAAGGAGATGATTGGTCTTCTCTATCTCTTACAAACTCCCTCCCGAAGTAGCATTGGGATGAGATCTCATCAAACTTTCATATTTCTAGACTCCAGGAGCCACCATTCTTGTAGGCTGCTGCTGCTAAAGCGGTAGTTGCTTTAGATAAATACTGCACGTGCTTCCTGATATTGGTGGGAAAAACTTGGGCGAGAAATGGAATTTTGCAGATATTATGATGCACAGAAATTTATAACTAGCCTTAATGGTGTAGTCCGAGTAGCCAATAATATTTCACGTGCTGAAGCATCAAGCAAGAAACTCGTGGCTGGAAAGTCTCTAATAAGGTCTTCAATGGGTTTCATTACAATTGATCCCATGTGTAAGGATTTTAATCAAATATGTGGGTTTATATGTGAAATGTTGTGTATTAAATTAAAGGCTATCAATTTTGGTTAAACTC
>CAIGRN010161044.1:0-22722 GCA_903798345.1 Fraxinus anomala | reverse complement strand
CACTCTTACTATTACAAATCATCTACTGTTTGTCATAATCAAAAAGGGGAAAATTGTTGACCTATGGTCAAACCGTATGTTTTGATTATAACAAATAACTTACGTTTATCTCTAATTTAATCTTTAATTTGATTACATGTTGGAAAAATTGAGACAAAACCACTAGACAAGAAGTAGGCAATCAATAAAGATCAATCGAGCACTCATGAAGATAAGCTTTACAAATCAAGCACTCACGCAAAATCGTCAAAGACTTTGTAACTAGATTTTTCTTGACTCGGTTGTAAAGGTAAAACACTTTAAACTTTTGGCAATGACACCTTGATAGCTCAAGTAACGATTTTCTCGTACACGACAAAATGAACGTTACAAAAATATTTGCACAAAATTATTTTTCAAAGAGAAGCTTTTCCAAACTATTTTTGAAAACTACCAAAACAAACTTACTTTAGAGCTTCATCTTTAAGATTTAAGAAAAGAACCCAAGTGAATCATGAAAAATCATCAACAATGACGAAAGTATAGTGTTTTCCACCTAAACTAGCGCTTCTCGATGGTCTAAAAAGATCAATGTGGAGTAATTGAAGTGGTTTTGCAGTTGATGAGTGTAATATGAGTTTAAATGATTTTTTTTACTTTTTTATCAAATTGATATGCAGCACAAATTTTATCTTTTTCGAACTTTAAATTTGGTAAACCTTTGAAATAAAGTTTGGAGATTTTTGAAAGAAGTTTGATGCTAACATGACCTAATATCCTATGCCATAACCAAGTATCTTATTTCAAACTCACTAAATATTTTTCATCATTTTCAAAATCAATATTTATGATATAAACATCTTTGCTTCAACTTTCTATAAATAATACCTCTTTAGATGTAGCGTCCTTAATGAGACATTTAGAAGAATCAAATTTAATATAATAGTATTTATCACATAATTGACTAATATTAAGTAAATTATGTTTGAGATTATCTACTAATAGTATATTTTCAATGGAATGAAAGAGATGATTACCAATATTTCCAATTCTGATGATTTTTCCATTTGCATTGTCTCTAAATGTGACATGACCTCCATCCTTCTTTTTGAAATTCAATAGTAAAGTTATATCTCCGGTCCTATGCTTTGAGCACCCGTTATCCAAGAACTATTTGCTCGTCATCTTATTCGGTACCTACAATGATAATTCAATTTTTAATCTTTGGTATCCACACAAGTTTGGGTCCTTAGTAGTTAGTTTTAGTGGATCCTCGAGTCCACTAGTTTTTACTTTCAAAGTGTAGCTTCTTTTTGGTGAGGCAATTGTAGACATTATATCCATCCTTATTGCAAAAGCTACAAGTAGTTTTTGAGGGAAAATGTATTTGAGGCTTTGACAAATAAATTTTGAGATATTTTTGTTTTCAAAATGGTTTATATCAAATGTCTCCTTATTAAAAACACATTTTTGATCACCGAACATTAAATAAAAATTCGTCTTTCATTGAATGAATTTATAAATAATTTTTGTTAAATCTTCAACATTTTCTTTCAAAAAATAATTTTCTTTATACAATAAATTATAATCAACATTTTCCTTTTTTATTTCTAAAATTGTCTCCATTTCACTTTTTAATAATTAATGTTTCTTTATTATAATAGAATGACTAAGAGCGAGTTTTTCAAATTCTTCCAAAATTTTATCATAGGAGGAAGATAAGTCATCATATGAAAATTTTCAATTGAATTTACCTCATCATCGATTGCCATGAAACACATGTTGGCGATCTCTTCTTGACCTTCATTTTCGTCGCGATCGTCATCATTACTTTCATCCCATGTTACTTAGAGTGCATTTTTCTTGAAATTTTTCTTTTTGTTTGGACATTCGGTTCTTTTGTGACCGGGTTTGTCGCAATCCTACCCAGTGATTTTCTTGTTTCTTACTTCTTTCTTCACTCTTTTCCTCTTTCTTTTGAAATTTCCGATTGTTTCGAAGACCTCTCCTTTTTTTGACAAGAAGAACAAGATCATCAAACTCTTTATCACTCATGTGTTCACTTGTAGTTCTCTCTTCAATTGCTGATTTAAGAGTGATTTGATGCATATGAGGCTCTTTTGATTCTTCTTTGTTTTTCCTCGTCTTTTCCTTAGTTTCGACGTTGTTGAGCTCATATGTTATCAATATTCCATAGAGTTCCTCCAATCTCTATCAACATTCTTAATGAACTCCAATCTTCTGATAATGACCTAAACATTTTGCTTACAAGCTTATCATTAGTAAATTTACGATTAAAGCCCTTGATGCCATTAACAATATCGGTGAAGTAGTAATCATATCAACAATAGGTTCATCTTAATTCATGCAGAAATTTTCAAATTCTTTGACCAAGAGATTAATCTTGATTTCTTTTACTTTACTAGTATCAACATGAGTGAGTTCTAAAGCATACCATATATCATATGCGGAGTCACATGTATTAATACGATTAAACTCATTTTAATCTAAGGCATAATAAAGTAAGTTTCTGGCTCTAGTATTTAAGGACAATTTTCTTTTATTATCTTCATCATATTCCTCCCTAGGTTTTGGAATAGATTGATCGGGTTTTACATCAATTTTAATAATCTGGTAGACACATAAGGACCATATTCAATTACTTCTCAAATATTATAAACTGTTGATTGAATGTAAATCATCATTCTAACTTTTCAATAATTATAATGTGTGATATCAAAGAAGGGAGGTCGATTTGTGAATGCCCCTCGAGATTTTGAAGATTGTTATGGTTAGCCATTGCTCAAGATTGTAGAATCTTAATTTAAAAAAAAAAAATGAGCACATTACTCTGATACCAATTGATAGTACAAGAATATCTAACTAAGAGGGGGTGAATTGAGTTTTAAATTATTATTTTTTGGAAAATTAATCTATAATCAAGCACGTAATAACTAGATAAATTAATTCAAATAATAAGCATGAATATGAAAGCAATAAGTGAAGAGAGATGGAGGATTAAAATGATATAATTATGGAGGTTCGATCCAACACAATGATCTGCGTTCTCCGTTACCAAGATCTCAGGTACGAGTAAGGCCAATTTCACTATGTTGATTGACTTGTGGTGCAATTCAATCCTTTACAATGCTTCCAATGACTTATAAACAAGAAGCACCGATCCTTATACAACTTTGAGTTTTACGAGACCTCAACACAACCCACAAGTCTTAAAGAAAATTGATTTTATAAATGAAACTTCTCTCTTGATAAATGATATGATCACAATTAAGTACCAAGAGAGAAATATGCTAACATTTTAATAGATAACAATGAATGAAGTTCAAGTGTTAAGTATGAAAAACTTTGATGTGTTGAATGATTTTCAAAAGTTAATTTGATCAAAAAAAATTCAAAGCCAAAATGATTTGATGATAATAAATGAGATGAGAAATTAATATAATTTTACTCAAAAATATCTTACTTGAATGCTATTCAATATTATAATGAATGGCAAGTGAGTTGGTATTTATAGCAGTTGAAAAATGTCAAAAACTCTATCGAACCGGATGATCATCTGGACGTCTGGTACTGTTCCGGACGACTAATTGAGTCGTTGCTCTTCAGAAGTCTGAACGGTGGAAAAATCAACCGTTGCAAATGAACCAGACGTCCGACCGAAATCTTCGACTCCTCTCGTTTGATTGTTTGAAACAATGTAGGCTTATAAATGACATTTTTACTTGATTTTTCAAGGTAAATGATGCTAGTAGGTTTGAAAATTAAATTGAAATTCTTACTTTTGAAAAATAAATTTTGTGCAAACTTTTTACGAAATAGATCATTATTTGAGATTCTAATAAGTCATTGCTAAGGATTAAAGTATTTTACTATTACAAATTAGCTCAAACACCTAGTTCTAATATCTTCGATTGATTTGGGATGAGTGCTTGATTTGTTGCTCAATTTTCAATTGACGAGTGCTTGATTTGTCTCCGATTGTAAATGTTCGAATCCATCTTGGATTTTCTTGATCGTCAGCTACAAGTCTTTTGATAGCAATTGTTTTTTCTCCAATTTGATCAACATGGAACAATGAAGAATTGAATATAAATGTTAGATATAATAAATACTACTTTGTTTGTTATAATAAAAATATAAGATCAACCATAAGTCAACATTGATGTCCTCATACACCCACCCAGAACCTTCTTGGTACACTCTCCATGTGTAGCATACTTTGACATTTTTATTCATGGTGTTGATTTTTCCTTTTTTCTACATGATTTTGTTGTGGAGTGTTTGGTCAACTGATGGTGTATCTTTTGTTCTCATAGATATAGGAAGAATTTTCTTTATGCATATACTCCATCATTATTTGCATAGTCAGTAAATCTTATTTCTAACATATCTTCCAACGTTTTCTTTGAACTTCTTAAATTTTTTTAATGTTTCAAATTTTTCTTTCATAAAGAAAATCAAGACTTGACTTGAAAAATATTCAATGAATGTCACCATTTAGCTCATCTATCAAATTGATAATTTCTTGGCAGGTCCAAACTCATTAAAGTTATATGTTCTAATGATTTATTTGCTTTGTAGTTTGACTTCTTATATGATAGCTGATGTGCTTTGCAATATTGACAACCTGTACACTCTGTCATTTTTATGTTGAATTATAGATACCTTTGGGCATTGAGACTTTCATCTAAGGATGGCAATAGGCCGAGTCGAGCCAGCTCGGCCCTATTGCCCTCGAGCTCAGCCCGTGGTTATGCTCCACTCGTTAGCTTGGCCAGGATCTTACAATTTTTTTTTAAAGATAAAACCTCCGTCATTTATTTGTGTTTAAGATTGACACTTAAATTTTGAGTATGCGAAGTTAAAAATTATATACGAACAACTTGTTAAAAAATTAAAATAGTACTATAAAATAATAAATTTTATTAATATAATTAAATTAAATATAACTTACCGACAACATGCAATTTCGGTATACTTATCTTGGATTCGATAATGAGCGTCTTACTAATCTTTCACACACATTATTGTTTCCAAAACATCTTCTTTCAGTCGGCTTTTACCTCGAATGGAACTCTCTTACCTGCACTAAAAGCACACTCCGAAACTACAATGGTAATGAGAGGTGTTAGTAGGTATTTTGCAGTGGCAGATGCCACTGACTATCATCATTCGTACTTTCGTCATGAGTCAATTATTTCTTGTGAACTTGTTTTTAATTGTTGCATTACTAGACATATGATAATTAAAGTAATTCAGCAGGCAATAGAATTGGACTTACGTTCGATGTCTGATTACATGCGGTAAACATACTAAAAGAACCTACTGCAACATAAATTTAGTATTTCAATTTCATCTTCTTCAATATTAGCGGGAGGAGTAGGTGAACAGGGTGCCCGACTAATATTTGCACCCATTTGTAGTGCATATAATTCATACATTTTGCATAAAGTTTACTAAATTTCTGTAAGTGATAGATGTGTTGAAACTTTTAAAATTGATCAATTATATATTTAGTACCTAATAAATTGTATCGGGATCCATGGTGCATGCTTTGATATAAGTAAGTTTTTCCAATATTTTTTAAATTTTAATTCCATAGAAAATATAATTTCACTAAAATCCGGTCATTTTTGTATTTATCAAAAGTCATTGCAATGATATAAAGACGTTTAAACACCATATAGTTAGTGGAATAGTACACTCCAAATAAAATATATGTAGAATCATAAAAACTTATCAAAAAAATTTTAATTTTAAAAGCTAAATTCCAATTAGATTCATTCAAAATAATGTCATCATCGTTTATAATAAAATTCAGTTATTAAATATTCATATCATTCACACAATTTCAATAATAAGTAAGTCGAATTTCATCTATGTCCTACATCACTAACAAATATTTTCATATTCGTCACAATAATATTCTCTAATAATTCTCATGATAGCGTTAAATATATTGTTAGTATTGTAAGGAAACTGAATTATTTAAAAGCAATAAGTTTTTTATGCATACACCAAAGTGAGTCTATGTAGTGTGCAGTTGCAGTTATATAACCTCTTTTATTAATTGCTTCCCATAAATCCAAAGTTAAAAATACAACGCCACCATATTTTTATAAATCAGTAATTAATTATTTCTTTGTATTAAATAAATATTCTATTGTATCGAAACGAGTGGTATTTCTACTTACCTGAACGTACCTCGGTTGAATATATTTTTTAACGTAGGATACGAAATATTGGTTGTCCGCTATTGCTAGAGGCAACTCAGCATTGATAATGAACTTTACCATTCATGTTCAAGCTTTCTCCTCCGAATATATCCACGTGCTAAGTGTCGTAAAAGCATAATCGAAACTTGGACTACCAAATTGCAGTTACGTTTGACAGCCACCAACAAGCCCATGTTTGGCCACACATACTTTGTAGTGATGGCTGAGGTAGGTGGTACCGATGCCTTTTTGGCATGTCAATCGTGTTTGATATTATTTACATACTATTTTACACTCTGTGACTTCATTGACCGTATGACCCATTGAAATCAATTTAAAGTGATCCTAAAATTTTGTCGATTTTTTCTCCTTTCACTTACCTCTTGCATCGAGAATATTTAGTTCTGTTGGTTCTATTTTGGGAACATTAACATCATCCAAATCAATTTAGTTACTACTTCCATGAGTATCCAAATCTTTCAGGGATGGTACGTCGTTGAAACCGGTAAATTGATTGTGAAATTGACTTTTTGGCTTTATATGTGATTTCCGCCAACACTGAACAAGTCCTCAACAAATGATTGTGAATCTATTTGTAATGAATTGATAATATAAGAACTTTAATAAAGATAAAATGATAAATGAATATGTAGAAATTGGATAATTGTAGGAATATAATTGTAATAGCAATTTGTATAAAATATAATGTAGAGAATATGTATTGTAATTTGAATAGTAAGTAAATAATTGGAAACTGTAATATGTAGAGAAATAATGAAAGATTGAAATTGAAGGTAGAATGTAGATTGTAGAATAAGAGTATGGAAGAGAGTAAAAATTTTGTTGTTGTGTGAAAAAATTGTTAAATGAGTATGATATTTATAAAGTAAAAAAAGAAGGAAAAAATGGGGGGCCAAACGGTTAAAAAAAAGTTCGGTGACTGTTTCCGACAACGGTGAACGGTCACTGAACTATTTACAGTAACCAAAAAGGTCACTTTTTGTAGAGCGGGCAATGGGCCAAACCGAGTCGGCTCAGCCCTTTGACCAACGAGCTCGGCTCGGCTCGGCTTGTAAGCCATGAGCCCAGCCGAGCTCGTGGCTCGTTTGCTCGTGGGCGAGCTCGGCTCAGCCCGGCCCACGAGCTCGTGAGCTCACGAGCCGAGCCGCGAGCCTATGAGCTTTTTGAATTTTTTTTTCACGTTTTTTTTTAAATTTTAAAAAAAATTCACGAGCCTACGAGGCGTTAGCGAGGTTGACGGAGCGGCTCGTGTTTTCAAGAGCCGAGCGGCCAAGCCGACGAGTAGCTCAACGACGAGCCATGAGCCGGCTCGTAGCTCAATCTCGTGATCTCGCCCATGACGTGAGCCAAGCCATACTGCTAGGCTTGTGCTCGAGCTCGTCCAAGGACGAGCCCGAGCATGAGCCAAGCTTTTACGAGCTGAGTGGCCAGTTTGCCATCCCTACTTTCATCATTACCTTTAGCTTAAGGTAGCTCATTTGTCCTAGTCTTGAATATCACAAGTTTGCAATTTCATTCTTCGAGTCTTATCTACCTGTGTAGATTTCGCTAACATGCTATAACGAAAATTGTCTTTCACAACGTTCAAAAAATATTGCGAAAAACGTTGCGAAAGACTTTTTGCAATGTTTGTTCGTATGTTGCGGGTTTCAATGTTGCCGTAGAGTAAAACGATACGGCGATGTTTATAAACCGTTGCAAAAGGTCAAATTCAAACGCTACCATTTAGTTTTACAACGTTATAAAAACGTTACGGAAAGTAATTTGCAACGTTTATTAAACGTTGTCAAAACTTTTGTGTCCATCTTTCGCAACGTTTCAAAAATGTTGTTATTAATATTTTTGAAACATTTTTAGAACATTGCCTTTAACGAATTTGCAACATTTTCCTGAGTGTTGTCTTAAAATACTAGCAACGTTTTGTTAAGTGTTGTCGATATTTTTGTTTTCAACTTTTCGTAACATTTTTAAATGTCGTCATTCCTCTTTTGCGACATTTTATAAATGTTGTCTTAACCCATTTGTAAATTGTGTTCACCTTTTCCCAACATTTGTTTAACGTTGTCATTTCTTTTGTCATTAGTTTTTGCAACATTTTACAAAAGCTGTCATGTGTCTTTTTTTTAATCGTCATTTTTATATTTTTAAATTAACCAATATATTTAAATACATTTTTATATTTTATAGTAAAATATGCAAATTAAATAACATAATTAAAGACTTTTTGGTTGTGCATCAAATTAAAATTAAAATTTCATTTCCTATTTTTAAACCATACAAAATAGACATAATCATCTATAATAAAATTCATACAAAATAGACAAAGTCATCTATTAATAACAAAATCCATGCAAAAAAACTCCTCCATCTTACATGTAGGAAAGTATATGAGAATGGCATCTGGGGGTCTTTGAATTGCTGTCTTTAGACTCATTCGTCTTGTGGTTGAGCTGGGAACCGAGACTCTACAAGCAGCATGAATCAAAATACATGGTTTGCTTTTCCTAATGCTCTTGTTGAAATGCAAATACTGATTACAACTAACATTTATCACAACCCAAAATTATATTGAATGGAAGAAGTAAATAAATCAAAAGAAGCAAAGAGAACACCAATTAGTACCAAAATTATGTTAAATGGAAAGAAGAAGAGTATTGCATTCCATATGGAAATTAACATATACATATAAACCTATAGCTTTAGAGAATTTTATTGCCTTACAAAAAAATGTATACCTTCTAAAATATCATCCATTCTGTCCATGGCATATTTCACACAGTATTTTTGGTTGGCTTAAAACATGCCAAACAAGGTGCAATAGAGCTAAAATTATCGTAGTGGAAACATCATCACAGCCAATCTCTTTAACATTATCACCATCATCAGTCAATAACATGATCCTATATCTATTTTCTCTTTTTTTTTTTTTTTTTTTTTCCTTTTGTAGTTGTCAATGTAGTGGGGAAAAACTAAAATGGGAGCTAAAATTTTAGTGTTATCCAGATTTAAATTGTTTTATTAACAAATAATACCAAGAAATGAGCTCTAAGTTTTTCTTGAGCCTCTACCAGTGCATGATGAATCAGAAACATGTCCAGAAATAACTAGCCTGAGATATGAATAGAAAACCATAACTCCGTAAGGGAAGTCGAAAATGATAGAAACAAGTGAATACACTATGCACTAATAAATCCTTTAACAAAACAACTGTACCAGTTTGGTACTTCTAAAGCTCCTTTACCAATGTGAAACCACTAATAACATACTAAATGGAAATGGATTCACACATAGTTGTAATAAATCTAGGAAACATACATTCATCAAAGAAGTCTAATACTGCTCTTTGGCCAAGCAGTAGTACTTCCCATGGCTTCATAAAGAGTTTGAAATTCATCTGTATAAGGTCAAACTCAACCAAAACCTTCCAACAGTCTCTTCCGAGTGGCAAGTGATGCACCTTTGCACTTGGTCTGTTGTTGCAATTCTCCCTTCTGCTACAACTTCCTCCTCAAACATGTACCAATGCAATAGTTGACATCTAGCATTTTCCATGTGTGCAATACCTCCTTGGACACCACTTCTTTGGCGTGACTACAAATTCATAGTAAATAGAAAGTATTTTTTTTTTAAATTAGTATACTCTAATCTAAATTTATATTGAATAAAATTTTAATAATGTTGGATACAAAAACCTGAGGAGTAAAAGCATTTGAACTCCCATCCTCCACATTCTGAAAAATAATACAAAGATTATAAAAGTTGTTCTACATATAATTGGTTATATTAAGTTATATTATCGTAATATATATAATGGTGAAAAGTTGTAACCTATTGACATAACTTGAGAAATTCTTCAACATTTTCTTCTAATGCTCCCACCCTTTTCGACTGAGTTTGTCATTAGCTTTCAAGTTCTATAACTCTCCCATTATTTTGAATTTGTCCATCTACTTTTGATGGTTCAAGTCCAAATCCAAGTCCCCTAACTCTAAATAATGCTTCATCTTTTTTTCTTTAGAGTGGTATTAAGAATTGCTTGATCAATGCTTCTTGACGAGTCAACAAATTTTTGAGATTGACCACTAATGTTACTTTGGTCAACTTTGTATTGTGGCAATGAAACATTTAAATTCAAGTCTCAATCCATGTACTCTAATTCTTATCATCATCGGTTCTAGAAAGCTTCTAATTTAGAGATCCACGATAAAGAGATTTGGCCTTAATATTTGTGTATTGTCATCTCTCCTCGAGATAAATTGTAGCTTGTTCTCCATAAATTTCAATCTCATATTATTTTCTTAAAGAAAGGTGCTACAAAAGTTCTCATGCTTCCGTTGATGTGTTTGTGTGTACAAATTTTCCAACCGTTCCTCGTTGATTGTTGTCTTGATTACGAACATAACCTAGCCTACTTTATTTTCCACTTCCTTAGAGTGTCCATGCCTCTTGACAGCATCATGTCACTGTCACCGACTACATCCTACAACTCTTAGCATAGAAGATATGAATCCATGCATGTATCCCATGTAGTGTGCCTTCGATGATCTAGCTTCTTCACTCGCCTATCTCTTGTAGATTGCTTATCTTGACTTGGCTACCATCCTCGGAACCAAGCAAATTTTATGGAAGTTTCACAATCTCAATTTATGCATGATCTCAAGAATCTCGAAAAATAATTGCACATCGAACGCTTTGCTCTATAATTGAACAGTTTTAATACATAAGAACTTTATTTTATTGGCAAAATATTTTTACAAATATAGCACATACACACCACCACCACTCACCAATTATATAATTTACTCAAATGGGCATACTATTTCATGCATTCAACATGTGCATGGCACTTCACTTGATCACTTAAATTTGTTAAAATAAGTGTTTTTATTTTTATAGAAGGAAATTTTAACTTGAAGACTTGAAGTACAATTTCTTGGAACAAAAGGGTGAAAACGAAAGAAATTCAAAAGTTCGAAAACCAAAGTGCAAGCATCTAAGTTGATTCAGACCATAAAACAATTCTTAAAGGTCCTATAGGATCAATTGGAAGCAATTATAAGTCAAATGAATGAAAAATTGAAACATAATCAATTTCCATCCAAAAAATTATGCTCTAGATTTTCAGCCTGAGACTGAGAATCATTTCTCACATTGCAAAATTCGAATTGGAAAAATGTTATTTCTAAAAGAATTGTAGTATTTGAGTTAACTTTTCAACACACTTTGAATTGATTCAAATGGATATCGAGAGAAAACGTTAAGATAAAAATACTGATGACTACACATATCAACTTTTCCTCGTGGGAGCCACCATTTTGGCTAACCTGTGAGACACACAACAACACGGCGTACATGCATTGAGGACCACGACGCACGCACGCAGGGAAGTCCAAGGACCTATGTCGCAATTCCTTTTTTAATTGAAATTCTTCTTGTATTTTAATTGTGACATGATTTTGACCTGATTTTTGGCTCATGTGAATATAAAACTATAAATACAAAACTTGGCCAAAACATGGGAAAACTCCCTCTAGCCTCTAATTACCATATTATATCATCCAATTCATCAATAAAAAAATATCAATTCATCACTTTTGAGAGGGAGATCAAACTCTAACAAGAATTGAAGGCTAATTATATCAAGAAATTGAAAATTTCAACATTGGACTTGATGATCGACATTTTTTGTATTAATTCATGATTCAGGTGATATTTTTATGTTATTCTTTTTGTAATTTATATAAAATAATGCTAGGTTAATCCCTTTTGTATTGGATGAAAATGAACTATATTATTTATTTATTTCAACTCAAGAATAGTAGTTTAATATTTCTTGTGTTTCTTGATTAATTTTATATACACGTTATATTGTTTAATTGCGTAGCTAATAATGAGATAATCAATTGCTTGTTGTAGTGTTAAAATACTTACACTAAGTTTAGAATGCAGAAAAATTAACATATGTGGAATAAATGTTAGAAATAACATTTAACATGCTTACACTCATATAGAAAATTTAAAATTAAATACATTCTAATAATTCGAATTCGTATTATGAATAGATTCAGATCATGAATAGAATATAATTAATTTATCTTTAAAAAAGTTAAATACATTAATTTTATTAATTGTCAAGAGCGCATGAATAAAATTATATTACAAATCAGGAATTGAAATAGATAACAATAAGCGAACTCTAATCCATAATTTAATACAAACACTAGTTTTACATAATTGCCTAGAATAATTTAGAATAAATCAAATAAAAAAATCTCTTTTGTGTTACATAATTTGAATTCCATACAAAACTAGTAAAGTTGAATTGAAATTTATTTCCTGTAGGATGATACCCTCAACTCACTTAATCTATTACTTATCAACAATAACGTACGCTTACGAGTTTTGTACGATCAATGCCTCTATCCCTGTCCCCGTCTCAATTACCCAACCCGATGAGGATTCCTCGACCCATTAAGATGAAGGGAAACACGCATTGGGACAGGATTGGGTCATTTTTTCATTCTACATAGAAGTGTAATATTAAGGACCAAAGTATTCTGTATAAAAGGATAGGGGACAAAAGTGCGATAATAGCAATAAATTGGGGAGTTGCGCTGCTATTTTCCCCTCTATTTCATATATTCAAAAAAATTCACAATGTTGAGATATTTTCTGTTTGTGTGCATGTGTTTTGTTTTACCCCCATCTTTTGACGGGAAATTGTACACCACCTTCCATAAAAAACCAAAGAAAATCAAGCGAGTTCTTTGACGCGCTTAAAAACGAGTTTCTGGACAAAAACACGCAGAGATTGCTGCATGAGTTGCGGGGAATAGCCAAATGTGGTCGGAATGAAGTTGAAATTCATCCCAAATGCAAATTTAACTCAAATTGAAATTGAAATTCATATTAAATTCACGCGTATTTCAGTTGTGTGTAAGCAGCGTAGAAGTGTAATGGAATACTTGCACGCATCATTATAGAGAGAAAATAGTGACTTTCAGAGAGAGAAAGTGACAAATAATCACTTGGATAAACACTCCAGCAGAGATTTTGGCTTCAGCTTTGCTGTTTTCGTCTCCACTGTGTAGGGACACTTCACCGCCAAATGTGGGGATAAACTCTTGTTGACATGCTTCGACCCCTTTGAAAAAATTAGTCGGTAAAAGTGCTTTTTTGTTGTCTTTTTGAAATCTCAATGCTTAGTTTAATTATTTGTTAATCTGCTTGTTTAGTTTTGTAAAGATCACGATTTCTTGATTCATTTGGGTTCTAGTGTTTTGAAGATTAGTTTCATCTGTGTTTTTATGTTCGTTTTCGAATTGAGGGTGGCTTGAACTGAATATTCCTGAATTTAGTTAAATAGGTTTATAGAGTGGTGAGTTTGAGTAATTTTTGAGCAAATGGGTGGTGATATTGAGCAAGTTAATGGCGATTCTATGCAAAGACTTCAATCATCAGTTGGCACATCATCATCTTCTCTTGCTAAACAACAGCAATCCATTCCAATAAATCAACTAGACATACCACAGTTGAACGTTCTGCAATCTCGTGGTCAGATGCGACAATTCTCCCCCAATTTTGGTGTTGAGAATAGTAGTAAGAGGGTTGGGATACCACCTTCTCATCCGCAAATGCCCCGTAGTTCGCCTTACTCGCAGATCCCTGTAACCCATCACCAGAATTCCCAACAGGGTCAGCAGAATCTTAGTCCTAGTCTGGGGCAGTCACACTCGCGATCTTTGTCACAACCTTCGTTTTTCTCCCTCGATTCCTTGCCTCCTTTGAGCCCTTTGCCTTATCAGGAATCACTGTCCACTTCAATGGCGGACCAAGTGTCTGGTGATATTTCAATGGAGGAGAGGGATGCTAATTCACATTCGTTATTGCCTCCCTCACCTTTCGCAAGAGGTAGTGCGTCAAGGGCAGCAGAGACTGTGCTTCCACGTAAGGCACACAGAAGGTCCAATAGTGATATCCCATTTGGAATTGCTACTTTGACGCAACCTCAGTTGTCATCTAATCCGCTGTGGAATCCTGGTGCTTTTGAGAAATCAGCATCCACAAGAGAGAATTTAGGGGCTAAGCCAGTGCAGCTAGTTAAACGGGAGTCTTGTTGGGAGAAACATGTTGAGAGCAATGCAGAAGGGATGGGGGAGAGGAAATCTGAAGGGGAAGTTGTGGATGACCTGTTTTCTGCCTACATGAATTTAGATAACATTGATACGTTGAACTCATCTGGTACTGATGAGAAACTGGGTAATGAGAATCGCGAAGAGGACAGTAGAGCGAGTGGTACGAAGATGACTGGGGGTGATAGCAGTGATAATGAAGCCACAAGCAGTGTAAATGAGAGTGGCAACAATACGTGGAAACAAGGAATATCTTCATTGACTGAGAAAAGGGAAGGAATCAAAAGGAGTTCTGGAGGGGATATCGCTCCCAACACCAGACACTGCAGGAGTCTCTCCATGGATAGCTTAATGGGGAGCATGAACTTCACTGATGAGTCCCCAAGATTGCCTCCATCTCCTGGAACACGCCTGGGACAACTCTCACCAACCAATTCAATTGATGCGAACTTTAACTTGGAGTTTGGGAATGGTGAGTTTAATGTGGCTGAGATCAAGAAGATTATGGAAAATGAAAAACTTGCAGAAATTGCTTTATCTGATCCCAAGCGAGCGAAAAGGTAACGTACCCTTGAATTCTGCTATGCGACATCTGCACATTATACCTTTTCCACTTAATGTGCATACTTGATTGAACTTTAATGTCTAAGAAGTTCATATTCCTTGCATTAGAATCTTGGCAAATCGTCAATCTGCTGCTCGTTCAAAGGAGCGCAAGATGAGATACATTGCTGAGCTGGAACACAAGGTCCAAACTTTACAGACTGAAGCAACAACATTGTCAGCCCAGCTTACTTCGCTGCAGGTTATAATTTTTAGTGCTGAGACTATCAATTTTGGTTTAGCCTTTTTCATATTTCTTTTGTGTCTAACAGTGTTTCTTATTTATATTCAGCGGGACTCTGCTGGATTGACGAGCTACAACAATGAGCTGAAATTTCGTCTGCAAGCTATGGAACAACAGGCTCAACTACGTGATGGTATACTTTTTTTACTTTCTATTATACCTTGTCATTTGCTAGTTTTAATACATTGAAACATCTTCGGATACTGAGTAGCATAAGCATTGTCATCTTCCTTTTTTATGATCCAATGCATAATTATGGTCGTTCTAGTGCAAATACTGTACTGCTTGGTTGGCTTTTGCATTCGATGAAAAAAGTTGGGCAATTGTAGTCTACTCGTTGCACTTGAGTTAGGTGATTCGCTGCTTCTTGTTTGGACATCTGGTGCAACAACTTGGAAGGATTGTGTCTCTGTTAGTTTCGATGATGATCCGTCCTGAATGACATTTCACTTGTATTATTCTCGAAACATTTGTCTGCAGGACTTTCTTTCACACGTTAATGTAGATACTAGCATAAATTCCATCCCTGGGAAAGGCGAGATGCAAGAAATGGTTGGTATAATGCAATAAGAAGCCGTTTATGTACAAGATTCGTCTCAAGAGTATCTAGTGGGTCGCATTAGCATTTCACAGTGCCTTCTCCTCTTAGAAAGTTTTAAGGAAATTAAAAACATAGAGAAAAATGAGAAGTTCAAGAATCTGTTGAGTTCCTGAGTCAAACCTTTTCTAAACTATGCTATAGTAAATCTGTTGCCTTTACAGTGGGATCCGTGAAGGGACTGTTAGGGTTGATATTATTTAATCCATGGCGATTCTTTGCAGCAGTTGTTCATAGGGCTTTTATAATGTATTACAAAGAATCTAGTTTTGAAGTTTTCTCATGAAAATGATCTGGTTATAGGTATTGTAGATGGAACTTCATTTCTCTTCATTGTTAGATTTGGCATGTCAGATCAGTCTTCTCAGGAAAATGATCTAATTATTCTGAAAAAGTCACTTATTTATTCGTGAATGGTAAATGGTCTTAAATGTGATTATGATATTCATTATGGGCATTCTTTACTTATTTTGGTTTTCTTGTGATAGCACTTAATGAAGCATTAACAGCCGAGGTGCAACGCTTGAAGCTTGCTTCTGCTGAACTGAGCGGAGATCATTCCAAGTTTCAGCAGCTTTCGATTAACCCCCAGCAGTTCCAGTTATACCAGCAGGAGGCAACACGACAGAACATACAGCAACAGTCTCAGCCGCAACCTCGGCCTCAGCAACAGAGTGGCAGTACATCTGCTCAGCAGGAATCGAAGCAGTAGCTTTTTATGATGTGATGGCATGAAAGCAGTTGATATCATATTATTTAATTTATCGGTTTTCACATATTGAGCAGTTCTTGCTTAATGCATTCATTCATTAGTCAGCACTTTTACAATATCAAGCATGTGGTCGTGTAACACATTGGGAGTATACATGTTCTTCCTGTTTTGTGTGTTCGTCCCATCTACAAGTACACATTTTTTTATGTTTAAGCATCAAATTGTACTCTAGGAATGATACTGTATCTATTGAATACGTTTGTGGGTGATTAGACTGAAGTCTTAGTTTTTATCATAGTGATTTTTGAGTACCAAATGGTTGTGACATTTGTCTTTTCCTTTGCTCTTACTGTTGGATAATGTGCAACTTTGGCCATTTAATAACCTGGACTTGAGGGCTTTGAAGCCCAACTTTTTAGGAAAGGCCCACATGTTTTTGCAAAATAGAGAGGAGTGTGGAAAGGGTACGTCATTGGGAAGATCAAGAGACAGATGACCCAGTTTTTGTAAAATGTAAGGTTGTGTCGCGTCTGCTCCGCTGTGGTCTTATGAACTCAACTTTGTTGCCTTTCCTTAGCGAAGCGAATGGGCACTATGCCGTGGGTTAGTTTCAGGGTGGAGAGTGAAGAGAGACTGCTAATGGGTGCTATGCCGTGGGTTAGTTTCAGAGAGGCCAGAAGAATGATTCATTTATTCATTTGGATCGACGAGCTTTTTTCAGCCCAAAAAATAAGAATCAAAGGAATAACTTTGATGTCAAGCATCTGTGTTCTACAGCACGTGCCTGTCTCGATCTTGATTTTTCTGTCTACTTATATGAATTTGTCGGTGTACCAATTGTGTTGAAATTGGACTATGAGCTTATAATGTTCTCAATTCATATTTGAGTATTTTATAGTAGAAGTTGATGTTCCTGAATTAAAGCATTGTCTATCAATGGCACTAGAGAATTTTATTTAGAAAGAAATTGACTTTATGTGGATAGATGGCATCTCAATTTCATGCTGCCGAACTGGACAACGTGGACTTGGAACTCATAATATACCACAAAAATTTGCTAAGATTGCGAGGCCAATTATGATTCTATGGATCTTGATAGACCCTTAATTTTTGAGAACCAAAAATTTTCTACTTTTTATTCCAATTTCCAAGTAAAAAGAATCTTAAATTAAAAATGCATAAAAAATCCTATAATATTTGCCCATAATTGACAACACACGAGCATCATTTGAGTCTATCTCGAACGCTAGGACCTTTCTTCCCTTTTATCAACACGTCTTTGAACCAACTTGTCCTTTTCTCTCTATTTTCAATAAGCATTTGTGCTTGTTGTGGATAAGTTGATTACAAAGAGAAATGATCGATCATTCATTTGCTTGCAAGTAACTTGTGAGACGTGAGAGCTGCTCTTGAGAAGGCTGGGGACTTCATTCAAATGGAGGCCGGCTTTCCCCTCAAATAAAGACTAAACAAGAAAAGAAAGTTGCATATCATGTCCTCTATTCAGTACCACGTACCGAACATGAGCTAAAATAATCCATCCCCATCGGGAGTCAGTAAACATTTACAATGGAGGTTACAAACAGAGCCCAATGTTTCATCAGTTTTATCAGGAAATACATGAATGCACAGCCAAAACTGCTGTATGAGCTGCAACTTTGCTTCCCATACCTAAATTTTATACAATAGATTTCAAAATATTACAGTAGGATCAATTTCCCCAATCATTTTTTCATCAAATTACTTGGGAGGAATTGATTCCCTGTTTCCAATTTAGGGTTATATTTCCCGCATCTCTTTGGTTCCTAGTTCCTTGAAGCCATCCTCCATCTATAGACTCCATACTCCCACTCAATCCATCATCTAGAAAATCACCAACCCTTTTAACTTTACCCTTTGGCTCGACCGGATACTTCCCGGAAAAGCAAGCATAACAAAAGTTGGGAGAATCTTTGCCCAATAGATTCTTCAAGCTATCGATTGGCAGAAAAGCAAGCGAATCCGAGCCAATGAACTCCCTGATCTCTTCCACGCTCATCCTATTCGAAATTAATTCCTCAGCACTAGGCGTATCAACGCCATAGTAACAAGAACCTATGATTGGAGGGCTTGCGATTCTCAAATGGACTTCTTTCGCTCCGGCTTCCTTTATCAATCTAACAATCTTTGACGAAGTGGTTCCCCTAACAATTGAATCATCCACCACCACAACTCGTTTTCCCTCCAACACAGCCCTCACCGGAGAAAGCTTTAGCTTCACTCCAAAATCCCTAATCTTCTGCGATGGCTCGATGAATGTTCTCCCCACATAGTGTGACCTAATCAACCCTTGCTGAAATGCCACCCCTGCTTTTGCAGCATAACCTAATGCAGCCACAACTCCTGAATCAGGCACAGCAATCACAACATCACAATCCACCGGAGCCTCCATGGCCAAGATTTCCCCAAAAGCACGCCTCGACTCATACACTGATCTCCCAAAAACTATGGAATTTGGCAATGCAAAGTATATATGCTCGAAAATACACGATTTAGGCTCGGGATGAGGCATCAAACAAAGAGATTGGACCCCTTCTTTATCCACCACAATAACTTCACCTGGATAAACCTCCCTCTCATACGTAGCCTCAATCAAATCCAATGCACAAGTTTCCGAGGCGAAAACTACAGCCCCATTGCTCCTTCTACCCATAACCAATGGCCTAAACCCGAAAGGATCCCGAACCGCCACAAGCTTATCCTCTGTCAAAAACACCATAGAATAAGCCCCTTCAAGCTTCTCACAAGCCTCAACAATCCTCAATAAAAATGGCCTCGCCTTTGATATTGCAATCAAATGAAGAACCGCCTCTGTATCGGAGCTAGTATTGAAAATTGACCCATTTTCTTCCAATTCCGCCCTCAACGCCTGGTAATTCACCAAATTCCCATTGTGGGCTACACCCACTGACCCAAATCTGTAAGCTGCAACGAAAGGTTGTACATTTTTAAGCATAGAAGATCCAGCAGTGGAGTACCTTACATGTCCTATGGCCATATCCCCTGGCAACTTATCCATTTTCGCTTCACTGAAAACTTCCGATACAAGTCCGACGCCGGTGACCGACTGAAGCACGTCATCGTGAACGGAGACAATACCTGCGCCCTCCTGACCGCGGTGCTGGAGCGCGTGGAGGGCCAAATAGCAAAGCCGGGATGCCTCTGGGTCACCGTATATCCCTACCACTCCACACTCTTCGCGGAGTTTATCGTTCTCATCATTGAAATTGAGGGAATTTTTATCTGAATTTTTTGTTGTTTCTCTGATGATGTCGGAGAGTGGGTTCTTGGACTGGGTTAATTGGAGAGGCTTTGGGATGGTTTTTAGGAGATTGGATAGGAGTTTGTTGAAATGATGAGATGTTGGGGACAGAGAAGAGAGTCTGGTGGTGGAAATGAAGGAGATCGTGGGCTTAACGGTGGCTGTGGCGGCCATGTAGTGAGCGGAAGAGAGAGTTGGAAAAATTTGGCTCCAAATCAAAGGAACTTCGAATAGTCCAAGTACGAGACTAGGTTTTGGTACTTTTTAGGCTGTCTGTGAGAAAATTAGGTCACCCAAACTAAGGGAGGTTGAAGGTAAAATTACACTTATAGGCCTTTAACGTTTACAAAATTAGTCACACACATCCTCATTGAATAAAAACAGTCAATTTTCCTATCAAAGTTGCACCATCTCTCCTTTTTGAGTTCAACCAGTCACAACCCATAGCGATCTAAAGTAACAAATCAACCATGAGCTGAGTTAGCTGCCAACGACTCCAACTTTCCTAAAAATAAAATGTCCTAAACATAAGAATAATGTTATTAGCAACAGTAGTGCTAGAGTACCAATTTAATTAGACACACTTGATATATTCAATTAAATGAATCATGTAACATTGTATCATTTAATGTCATATAGTTACAATCTAAATTGGTGCTTGATACGCATTATTCTAAACATAATTGTTGAAAGGATTCTAAATATAATATTTGGGGGCAATGGTTTTGCTAGGGGTCATGAGCGACATCTAGGAATGGCGTTTGATTTTCTTTTCCACTTTTTTTTTTCTTTTTATTATTATTTTTTAAATTCATTTTAGAGAGAAACAAATATAAGTTTATTGAAGTACCTTAAAGAAGAGATCACGTGGATACTTGGGTTTCCATTATTGGAGTCGTACTTGCTTAATTTCGTAAAGATTGGCAACCTAAAGGTCTCAAAAAAAAATTAATAGACCATACTAATATAATAATTAAAGATTGAGGGCCTCAATAGTAATTTTCCAATTAGTGAATGTCCACCTGAAATAGGATTGGTCTTCTATGATTTGTCACAAAATTGAAGGCAGTGACACTTGGAAACATGCACCTTTACAAAATTATCACGTGTACACCCAATTTCTATACGTTTAATGACACTTGTATGGTTGTCAAAAGGTGATTGTTCACTAAGCAATATTCAATTATCACTTTTGCAACTTTTTTGGCTTAAGGCCTATTGATATTCTCATGAGACTATTTTATTATCATTGTTCAAGAAATATTATAAATTTTTAAAAAAAAATTTAAAAAAATTGATAAAATATATGAATGAAAAGTTATGATTTTTTCATGAAATTTAAACAAGTTTTTAACTTTGACTTGAAATTTTAATCAAAACCAAACTAAATTTATTATTTATACATTTTCTGAGATTCATTACTAATATCTTTACACACACCAATTTAAACAAGACATTATTTTAATGATTTGTTGAAGCATGTTAGTTTATTTTTTAATTTGAACTGAATTATCTAATGCATTTTCTCACTTTTATTTTAATGGGTATTGTGTGAAATATAAGTAGTGACGAGAGAAAGATTCTTGTGGTCTCTCTCAACCAAGGAATCTAGAAGATAAGAATCATCCTCCTCTTTCACATCACTAGTTGCCTTTTGTCTTTGACAATTACCAGCCAACTATTTGGTGCCAAGGGAATTAGATGACATATACATGGATCAAAGTCTCCTATCATGAAGATATGAGTGATACACGTGGTTTAGAATATATTCAATATGTTAAATTAGACGAGATATCCTCGTAAATATCTTTTGTGTTGTTTTTGTTCAATCCTAGCAACGCTCATACCAAATGTCAAAAATATGAAAATAATAAATTGTACCCAATACACAAAAACAAAACAAGTCGAAGTGTGTATCAACTGTAAAAGTCATTGCATAAGAGGTCATGTTCTTGATATCGAGCAAGTCAACATCACAAACCATCAAAAGATAAATTTTTGGCAAAATTAGCTCCACGATACCACTAGTAAAGTGTGAAAAAATCGTAACAACAAATATTAAGTACAGACATCATATTTAACAATAAATTTTTGCCACCAAAAATGGTGAAATGAAACCACCAAGTGTTGAATTCGAATACGGGGGACGGGGTTTGTTATGATGTGAGAAAGAAAATAAAATAATAATAATAATAATACAATTGAAGCCTTTCTTTCAAATTGTACCTTAATTGAGATCTCTTATATAAATCCCTAAAATATATGCGCTCATTTTTTCTGAAAAATCATCTAACTTTGCCTGTAATCACTCTCTTGATTTCCCATATGCAATGGTAGATTGCTCCAACTAGAAAAAATATATATATTACATTATTATTCTTAATATATAGTATTTGTGGTCTCTTAATCTCGAAGCAAAATGTTTCAATTTTATTCACGACCTTTAGTCATAGGCTTCTAGCAAACAATTTCTATTCAAGTATTTGTAAATATGTTAAGTGGCACAAGTCAATTTTTTTACGAGTGCTATCTATTTTTCCTTTCCTTTTTATTTGAGAAAAAAAAAGATTGATTTTTAGTAGATATTTGCACCAAAGTGAAACTGTGCCAAATTGTGACAAAACATAAAAATAAAGGTCTAATTAGATACAAGAGTTATAGTAAGGGACTAATTTTGCAATTCCCCCTCCCAAATATGGGAGAATTTTATAAATGGTCTTGGTCAAACTTATAATTTGGCATATTCATGAAAAGTCTTTTTTATCCTTAATGAAATGGGTTGTTAAATTTTGCATCTTAAATCCTTATATTTATAATAGTTTATAGATTAGTCATGCCTCCTATTCTGAATTTCATTAAATAGTTCCATCATATGATCTAACATATTAGAATAATC
>CAIGRN010161040.1:0-20135 GCA_903798345.1 Fraxinus anomala | reverse complement strand
AAACAAGGGAAACAAGGGACATAGAGAAAGAGAGAGAGAAGATGAGAGAGAGAGAACACGTTTTCCTTTTTTTATTTTCGAAAACAAATTTTGAAAATGTAAAAAAGAACACATTTTTAACAATCTCAAAATACACCCCCAAAACACAAAACTCAAAATAAATTCAAAACTCAAAACACAAAACTGAAACACAAAGAGAACGGCACCGTAATGTTTAGCTTTATTTCATGTAGTTCGTACTACTATTATATTATTTCGATTAAATATGATATTTTAATTGTAAGTTGTCGTGTTTAAATATTTTAACACAAGAAAAAAAAAAATACTAAAACAGGTTTCATTACTATTTTTTTATAACGAGAACTTTCATCGAAGATTTTTGCATATAGAATCTTAATAAAATAATTAACGTATAATCAAGTACACACTTAAATCAATTTAAGTGTGTGTGTGTATATATATATATATATATATATATGTGTGTGTGTGTGTGTGTATATCTATATATGTATGTATGTATACAGTCTTCGACAATATATATGAATTTGATCATCATGGCTTTGATATAACAATTATACCAATTATAACATATTCAATTTTAATAATTTTTTCCCATAAATTACTACATAGTTATGACAACATATATATGACTAGAAATGACAATAGATCGAGGCAAACATGCGACAGTCCTTCCCATTTCTCGCCTCATTGAAATTTTACGAAAAGCAAAACATGGGTATAATAGCTCCGATAATATCTTTTAGTTAATTAATTTTAACATTTTTTTAATTTTTACACAATATTGACATTAACAATATAAAAATATATTAAAAAAGGATTTGGGATGGAATAGAGAAATTTGAGGTGGGGACAGTGTTCCCCATCCTCGCAGTAATTATTTAATAAGATGGAACGGATGATGATGATTTTTTTTTATTCCTCAATGAATTATTAAAATTCAAAGTTCATACCAATTTCTATTTCACTATTAAGAATTTAAAATAAAAATTGTAAGATATAGTAAATAATTATTTATTTATTTTTTGATACTTTTCTAAATTAAATAGATAAATAAAATAGAAGAGGTTATTAATATATATTACCAATCGAAAATTTGTAAGTGAAGCTCTCCATGAGATTTTCACTTCCCTCCTAATTTTCTTTGGCCTCCCTCCAAAACACGTTCACTAATTTTAAAAAACTCTCCCTCCACCAAAACCCTTCTCCCACACAAATCACCTCTCAACATTGCAAAATCGTTCTATTAGCCTCTCTGAGAATCCGACTGTCTCTTCTCTCAATATCACCAGCACATTCATCAATTTGTCCCGTCTTCTTCCACGTAGGTACATATTTTTGGTGAGATTTTTCCCTTGTTTTTAACCCTCTTTTTCTTTTCCGCTATTTTCTTCCACAATTACAATTTCAGGCAAGTTAACAACATCATTTGTTATGGGCTTTTTTTTATTGTGTTTGATTTCGTTTTGTATTTTGGGTTTTTTAGGTTCTTGATTTCTGTGTGGGCTTGTGAAATAAAGAAATTGAAATTTTAATTCATGTTTGATAATGTAAGTTATTGCTACAGAGATGTTATGACTATGGTTTAATGGAAGTATTCCATAGTATCAATTACCAAGCGAGATTGTATTGGAGGCTATGGTATGTAGTAGTCAATTTTCAAGGTATTGGAGCTGTAATGGTTTCGGAGCTTTTGCATTTTTATGACTGCAATAGTGACCAACCACATTACTGTGTAACTCTTTTATTGTTTTTATTCTCTATGGATATAAACTACTTTGTTTTTTGGAATTACATTTTTTACTTTTTTAATGCAAACATTACTTTTCATTTAATACTATTTTGAGCAGAAAAACTATTTATAATTGAAGTCAAACTCATTGTTATCATTGTTTTTGTATTTTTACTTTTACTGATTGGTCTGTACAGAGAAAGGGTTGTCAAAAACTCGGTGCAAACATTCCATTGATTGAATCCTACAAGACGATTGTCGAAAGCTCTCTACGGGTTGATTCTCTTCAAGTGTATATTTATATTATCGGCTTATTCTTGAGTGAGATTTTTTTCCTTTTCATTTTTGGTTTTGCTTCAACTGATTATATATTTTTCTATTTTCAAATTTGAAGTTGACAAATTAGCTATTTGTTTCCATGCAATTTTTACTTTGTCATGTTATCTATAGATATGGTAGTTTTTCTTAGTATATTTGTTCATATAAAGACGTAAACACTGAAATCTACTACTATCTAATTGACTATACGTGTTCCGCTACTCAAACCATACTTGGCAAAGCTTATTCTTTTACTTTAATTTTGCAATACTTCAATATCATGTCTAATTATTTAATTTTATTTATTAGCAATATGTCATTTGATCGTAGTTGGATGTGGCGACGAGTGGATAAGGGTTTTCTTGCAAATGAATTTATTTTGGGAGTTGAAGAGTTTACTAAATTTGCATATTCACAGTCAGGAGTATTTGATAGATTCTCTTGTCGTAAATGTGGCAATAAAGAATTTCATATGCGAGATGATGTAAAACTTCACTTATACAGCAAAGGGTTTACCCATAATTACACTTAATGGTATGCACATGGTGAACAATACATTAGTCGATTTAATTCGGGTGAATCCTCAAATCCACAAGAACAAACTGGATGTAGAAATCAAGCAATGGTGATGGAAGCTATGGGCCCTAGTATCTACAATACCTTTTTTAATGAGCAACATTCTTTTCTTGAAGAACATGAGCCGAATCCAAGAGCTGCAAATTTCTTTAGACTACTTCGAGAAACGGATGAAACTATATGGCCCGGTTGACAAAGCACACCAAACCTTCAGCGATCTCACAACTTTTGAATTGTAAGTCTGAATGTAATATCTCTGCAACATGTTATGATCACATGTTGTCCATAATTACATACATGTTGCTAGAAGGTGCACAGTTAGAGGATACATTTTACAAAACAAAGAAAATGTTAAGCAGTTTTGGTGTTGGTTATATGAAGATACATACGTGTGATAATGGTTGCATGTTGTACTATAAAGAAATTGAGAATTTGAAAGAGTGTTCAATTTGTGGTAATGAACGATATAAAGAAAAACCTTCTAGATCAGGACGTAAGGTGCCATACAAGGTATTATGGTATTTACCTTTAATACCTAGACTACAAAGGTATATGTCAAGGCATACTGTTGAGATATGGCATTCGAAATATAAATATACGAGTGGAGAGATGTCACATCCAGTACATGGTGAGGCATGGAAGCACTTCGACAAAACGTATCCAAAATTCGTCCTTGATCATCGTAATGTGCGTATAGGTTTATGCACTGATGGCTTTTGTCCTTTCGGTAGAAATTCTAAGCCATACTCGTGTTGGCCAGTAATTATCACTGTGTATAATCTCCCACCTTGGATATGTATGGAAAAAGATAACTTGATTATGAGCATGGTTATCCCAGGTCCTAAAAGTTCAAGCAAAAAGTTAGATATTTATTTACATCCTCTGATTGATGATTTGAAAATTTTATGGGAAGGAGTTGAAACTTACGACACATATACTAAGCAAAATTTTCAAATGAAAGCATCTATGATGTGGACTATAAGTGATTTTCCTGGATACAGTATGTTATCTGGATGGAGTACACATGGTCCAATGGCTTCTCCTATTGCATGTATCTAACTAAATCCTTCAGACTTAAACATGGGTGCAAGAGTTATTTTTTTATTGCCATCGTCACTTCTTACCATAAGATCATCCGTTCAGAAAATAATGAGATAAGTTTAAGAAACATACAATTGAGAAGAATGTGGCACCTCCTCGATTATCAGGTGATCTTATTCGACGTATGCTTGATAACCTTCCCGACATTCCTTATGACAAAGTATCTAAAAGATAAGAAATTGAAGGTTTCGGATGAAACCATAATTGGGTAAAGAATAACATATTTTGGAAATTACCTTATTGGCATAGAAATCTCATACGGCACAACTTAGATGTGATGCACATTGAAAAAAATGTATTTGATAATGTGTTCAACAAAGTTATGGACATAAAAGGAAAAACAAAGGATAATGTAGAAGCAATGATGGATTTGGAGATTCACTGCAACCGGTCGGAGCTTCACTTATTTAGAGATGGAAACAAAAAAACTTCTAAGCTAAAGCCCTCTTATACTTTAACGAAGGAGCAGAAAATGAATGCCAGATGGTTATTCTTCTAACATTGCTTGTTGTGTTAAAGGTGACGGTGAGTTTTACGGGATGAAGAGCCATGATTGTCACATCTTTATGCAAAGATTGATTCCTATAGCATTTAAAGATCTATTGCCAAAACCAATTTGGGAAGCATTAACTGAACTTAGTCATTTTTTTAGAGATATATGCTATACTGTTTTAAGAGTAGAAGAAATGAAACAACTCGAAGACAACATTGTTGTAACATTACGCAAACTGGAAAAGATTTTTCTACTAGCATTTTTTGACTCAATGGAACATTTGCCAGTTTACTTAGCATATGAAACTAAGGTAAGAGGTCATGCGCAATATCGATGGATGTATCCTTTTGAGAGGTAACACGTCAATTATTAGCATTATCCATTTCATATATTAATACCCATATATTTCAAGTACCTATTTCACCTAAAATGAAGATAAAAAATCAAAATCATGTTGAAGCATCTATAGTATAAGCATACCTTGTAGAGGAAACATATAACTTTCGTAGGTTATACTTTAACTCAAATGTTGAAACACAATTGAATCGTTCACCGAAGAATGATGACGAAGGGTCTGTTGATCCGCAAGGAAGACTATCAATTT
Organism: Fraxinus anomala; assembly: GCA_903798345.1. Lineage (NCBI taxonomy): Eukaryota > Viridiplantae > Streptophyta > Magnoliopsida > Lamiales > Oleaceae > Fraxinus > Fraxinus anomala. Next base: position 15,293 of record CAIGRN010161040.1, on the reverse strand, counting down.
TTACAAAGTCTGGTCGATTCCTTGGTAATAAGGCTCCAACTATAAAATTTATGAAAGATGAAGAGCTACAAACAGCATCATTATATGCTATTAAACTGTGAAGAAATTATCCCTTTTGTGAGGTAGGATATGCTAATATTCATTATATATTTTCCCGAATCACAATTAGTTACATTAACTTTTACATTGTGATCTTATTTATAGGAAGTTTGATGAACATATAAGAATAGATTATCCTCAACTGTCTGATGTACAACTTGATCAATTACATGACAACTGCTTTTGGCTAAAAGAATATGTAAGACACTCAATACTATACATATAACATACATAAGATATTATTAAGCACATTTCATTTTCTCAGGTTTTGGATGATAGGAACACGATGGACTCTGAAGTAAAGAACATCGCTATAGGTCCTTCTCGTAAAGTGAACCGTTACAATGGATACTTTGTGGATGGTTTCAAATTTCATAATTTGGAATACGGTTTGAATAGAACGACTATGAATAGTGGTGTGTGCATTCTCAGAAGTTGTTATAATGACTATGAGTGCTACTATGGCATGTTACTTGAAGTTTGCGAAATTGAGTATTTTGGACCTCAAAATAGGGTTGTCTTATTTAAATGCGATTGGTTTGACAGTGAGAATGGGATTCGTGTGCATCCGCGATTTAGCCTTGTTGAGATTAATCGAAAGAAAATAGTAGTGAGAATTGACGTTTTTGTACTTGCCCAATAAGTTCAACAAATATACTACACGAAGTTTCCTTCAAATTCTAGAGATAAACGTGACTGGTGGGCAATTGTGAAAACAAAAGCCCGACATGTGATTGATATTCGAGGAATTCTATCGGACAATGATGATTTCAATACGTTGATTGAACTACCATTCCAAGAGGATCAATCACCTAATATACAACCACTTTCAATATCTCCGGAGTTAGATCATGAAAATCTAGTTCGAGATCATGTTTTTCTTGAAGAAGTAAAGTAAAGGAACCTAGTAACATTATGAACTGTAAGAAAGTTCACAGGAACAAGATGATATACATGAGGTAGACGATGACACTAATAACTCTACATCGAATCCAAGTGAAAATGACAATGAAGAACATGTACGCTTATAACTATCATTATTTTAGTGTTTCTTATGTTCTCTTCACTTCAGGAAAATAATTAATTCATTAAGTACTATTGTAATTAATTTATGTTCCTTCATATTTTGTTTATTGTTATTGTGAATTGGTTTGCAAGTAGGATGACACGGACTAGAGGAGGCTATAAATCTAGTCAATCAAGTTACGAGAGATCCACAAGGGATAGTGGTAGGAGATCTACACACGGTGGTTATCGATATCGTGAGGCTAATATTTCCAATGATGATATGGAAGATGAGGATATAGACGAACCATTGTATCAAGAAGACATATTATCTAGATCTAATAATTGGGCTAGGGGTCACATGTAATTTTATATATATTTATTATGCATTGTGAAATGGGCTGCACCCTATATGTTCAAAATTATTTTCAGATATAAGATCCATCTACATATTCTTAAAAGACCAAAAGAGCTAACAATAACCATTAAAGAAATTAACCTCTTAGCTACAAATTTAACTATTGTCGTCTTGAATTGGTTTTGCAAACACTATGTCACTAACTAATTGAGGATATACTGGTTAAGCAAGTCAGCACAGATCTAAACAACATTGTGATAGGGGATCTACATGTGAAGGATATGATAATCATGAGGTTAATATTTCCAATCATGAGGTCGAAGATGAGCACATGGATGATGAACTTTATCAAGAAGATATGTCTGGATCTAATAGGCCCAAGGGTGACAGGTGTATTTAATTATCCATCTTTCAAATATACTTGATGTCCAATAGTAAAATATAAAGAGGAAACTGGACTTAATGAAGGAAATATTTTTAACCAACCAGGAATGATGACGGAAAAGCATTCTTGCTTTTACAATTTCTTTCAGCTTAATTAAAACCATGGATGAAATTTCCTTAGCTACAAATTGCTTCACTTCACACTTGTAGTTGACTACAATCATCATTTATAACCAGAATATTGTTCTTTGTATATACAAAACTAAAACATTGATCACATGCAAATGTAAGCACAAACTTCGATAATTTTAAATCAATTTACTTGGCATGCAGGATGTCGATGACTAGAGGAGGAAATACATATAGCCGAGCAAGGCAACGTAAATCAACACATGGTGGTGTTAGAAAGTCTATACGGAGCAATAATGAACATCATGATCCTAATACTCTCACTGATGAGTTGGGAGGTGAGCATGCAGATGATTTGCCTAGAGCTAGTAATAGGACCAGGGTCCTAATCCTGGCACTTCTATGCGCGCTGATTGATCACAACATATAGAAATAACTATTAAAAATAACACGTAAATACACATTTATTTTCAATTGATTTTATATATTTAGAAACATATTTGTTGGTGTTTTGTAATATTATTTTGTTTGATATTGTGCATTGGTGTTTGTGTAGACAATGGAAATGCCTATTTGTTGGAGGAGAACTTTGCTAAATGTTAAACAAGTGAACCTAATTATTATGTGATGGTGAAAAAAATGATATATTTATTGTTTGTTTGTTTTAACAGCCAATATATGTACACACATGGTGAGATGTTTCGACCTCAAACTACAAGGATTAATGTTGAGAGAAACAAAGAGAGCAAGCTGCCACATCTCACACTCGCAATGTTTTTCATTAGAATTGCTAATATTAGAAGATTTTATACAAATGTAGGCTCATTTTTTCATGTTCTCGTCATATCTTATTTCGATTGTTTGACCAATCAATGTGCTTTATATTGCCCTCTTCCTTTTATAAGTTGTATTTTTATTTTTTCTTTGATTTAAAATATAGCAACTCGTGGTTAAAGATGATAACATTTATTATATTTGCTTTTAAAGATGTCGTGTTTCTTATATGGTTGTGTAACTTATCGAGTTTTTCCTAATCATGTTTTTAATATTTTTTAGGTCTATAAATTGATTTTTTTATTTATATATAATGATAAATATGTATGGCCGATTGCGAATACTATCAATGTGTAAGACACATGGAAAGTCACGGCGAAGGATAGATATAAAGATATGATGAATGATGCTTGCGAGAAAGCAAAGTGTACAAGTCAATCTGATATTCCTGTTGATTGAAGAGGACATGGCCCGCGTTGGATAAGGGTAGAGCATTGTGATAGTCTTGTAAATTATTGGAATACCGAGAAATGGAAAAAAAATGCGAAGATTGCCAAGGAAAATCGTTTTGCACAAGGACAGGATGGTGAAATGGAGAAACATAGTGCCAGTTCAGTCTCCTTTGTGATTACTAAGAAGAGATTGGTATTTTTTTCCCATATTATTTCTATTTTGTATTTTAAAGTTCATGTATATTTTTAACTGATTGTGATTAATGAGTTGTGCATTTCAGGAAAATGATATGGATCATCCAATGTCCCAATTATAATTTTTCAGTCATGTTCACCGGAAGAATCACAGACTTGGTGATTTTGTTGACAAAAAAATCTAAGCGAGTTCATGTAAGTACAATTAGAGTTTATGTACTTCATAGTTTGTTCATATAATTAGTAAGAATTATTTTTTATTTTTCACAGGATATTTATAAGGTTTCAATTGAGTCCAAGTATGGTACCGTTAGGGATGATCAACTTGAGTTCGATCCCAATTCATGGATCGATGCTGTCAACGGTCCATCTAAGGGCAATGTTTATGGGTTTTTTCCTAGACAACCTGCTCACATGTTCTTGATATACCTAATTCACCAAGAAGTTCAATACTTGCACGTGATGAAGATGTGAATAATTTGAAGCCAGAGCTAAATATTGCACGAAATACAATAGATGAGAACAATGAAAGGATTGATGATCTCACAATACGTCTTGAACGAGTTGAAAGAAATCACAAGGTCGAGATGCGAGAAACAATGTGAAGCATGCTTAGGGAACTAAATATTTCTAATTTTCAATTTCCTTCTAGCTTGGGATCACGAAATGATGATGTGTAAGATAAGATATTTGGAATTTGGAATTTTGGTGTAACAATTTATAATCTATTAAAGCTTTAATGTGTTTTGAAGATTTTGATTATTTAGTGCATTTTGAAATTAATTATTATTAATTTGTGGGTTGTATTGATTTTTAGTTCAAAAAAATAAACTAAGATTCACCAAAGGATTTTTCGTTGGTATTGAAGCTGAATTATAAAATAATTTCAGCAACAGATATTTTGTTGGTAAAATGTAATATTTTTACCGACAAATATTTCATTGGTAATACCTATTTTACCAATTATGACTATGTTTTTACCAACGGTATTTTCGTTGGTAATGAAGACTTTTTACCAACAGAATATCTGTTGGCAATTACAAGATTTTTAGCAACGAAAATATTGTTGGCAATAAAGGACTTTTACCAACGGCATTTTTGTTGGAAATGACATAGTTTTTACCAATGAAAATTTCGTTGGTCAATGGAAATATATTTACCATCGAAAATTCAGTTGATAAAAGTAATACACTATCAGGCACCCTCAAATTAGCAACGAATTTTCAGTTGGTCTTTTTCCGTTGGTGAAGATTATTAGCGACGGATATCGTGTCCTTGCTTGAAACCACATTTTTTTTTGTAGTGTATCCTTGAAAGTTGATCTAAGCAACAACAACAACAATATTATTATTATTATTATTATTATTATTATTATTATTATTATTATTATCTAAAGCACTTTTAGAACAAATAATGCAAATGTTCCAAGTTCCAACAATAACTAAAAGATACCCGTCCATCACGTCCACATTAGCTAAATTAATTGTAAGCTAGAAATGGCCTTGTCTGTCATTCAACTATTTTCTTTTTCTAAGTATGAGAAGAATTTTAAAAAATTAGATCATTCATGCTCTTGCATGCGAAGGCAAAAGAAGAGAATTATTATGATACATAACATTCTATCATTGGATTATTTAAAACTCAATCAGCTTTTCTACCCAATCACATTTTGTCACACTGCCTTCTGTCAAAGAATATGGTCAGACTCTTCTGTCACAATGGCTTTTTTCGTGTACAAAAATGCTTAGATATAAATGTTATGCAAAATATCCTTATTTATACATCAATTTTCTATTCTATGTCTTTATAATAAGAGTCTACAGTTATTATACAAGTGCTTGTACAATAGCACCACTTATCCAACCTTATTACTAGCATCTCTGACAAGATCTATGGCGAAGCGAGGGAGACTATAAAACCAATATGACAGTGGTTAAAAACCTTCCTCGACAGGAGGTGGAATCATCAAGATCGCCCTTGAGAGCAAAAGCAAAGGTATCATTGTATCATCACTTAGTCTTCCTCCATACTGTCGATCAATCATTCCTTAATTGTGCACGTTCCTATATTAGATAACGTCAGTCATTTATCTAATACAAATGGTAACCATAATCAGAGCTATCAACGTCAGAGTTAGTACTCGTCTCATAACTTCTTCTGATCATCTTCAATTCTTCAACGTGACTGATATTACTTTTCGGGCTTCCATCCTTAACTCTCTTCGCTTTTTCTTTCCTCCATTTGTGCTTCTTATACCAATGCCTTGCCAACAATATCCCAAGCCCACAAAACACAATCATTGTGCACCCTCCTCCTATTACTACTAGTTCCACTTCAACAAATCTTTTACCTTTTCCCTTTGGCATTATTGCCCAAATGGCTGCAATAAAAGCTGATGCCATAAACAGGGTAGAAATCCACATTATCTTGTGAGTTATTGTCAGTAATTTCATCATGGATTTCCTCTTGAAAGGAATAATGCTTACAAGTACATTCACTATGACAATAGAAAGGAATAAAGCCACAATATTGCATACCAGAAAGACCTTAAAAGAAGTTTTCTTCCCAAGAATTGCGTTTCCAGATTCTTCATTAAATCCCCCAGGAGGGTTAATGCCTGCTGCAAATGTCACAGTTGCTATTAAAACTGCAACAATTGTTATGGTGTTTCGAGCATTTCTCAGACTCTCGGTATGGAGATCAAGCTGCTTTTTTCGTTGACGGTTTTGCCTATGATGACGAGGCCAATGAGAGGAATGTGATGCTTCTAATTTTTTGTTTGTCCATGAATTCATCCTTGCAACATTTTGATCACTTGATCTTTTAGAGTTGGATTTGGCAATTTGTCGATCATCCAGTAGTCGATTAGATAATTCGTCACATCTCTTCGCTCCGGCTGCTTTTAATGCTGGTACAATTGCAAGAGCACCGGAGTTGCTTGAATCTGCTTCAACCACATCCAGAGCTGTGTAACCCTTGTGGTTCAAAGAATTTACATCCATCCCAAATTTAAGCAGGTATATAACCATCTGTAAATAATTAATTTGGACAACAAAAGTAATTAGGAAAATGATTGATCAGTCTAATAAGTAAACTAATCACACTAAGTATTGCTTATTCCAAGAAGTTATACCTTTCCTTTCTTTATTGCTTATTCCCGTTAAAGCCCTAAACTCTAAACCCGTAACAATAATCAAATAGTTCTATCTTACCCCAGTGAGTTTTCCTGCAGTAGCCAAGTGAAGAACAGTATTCCCATCACTATCATGCAAGTTAAGAAGTTTTGAAATGTTGAAAGTTTCCAGTAAGTACTTAACCACTTCAAAGTGATTATTTTTGACAGCCAAATGCAGAATTGTTTCCCCATTGAATGTAATAATCTCAGCAGATCCAATATTTGCAGAAAGTATCTCATCAATTATGTTTATTCTGCCTTTAATTGCTGCATAATGGAGGGGTGTTCTGCCTTCACTATCTTGTACAGAGGAGAGATCTGAATCCAGCTTTAGAATTTCTCTTGTTATATCTAAATGGCCTTTGCCGCATGCTACATGCAGTGGTGTGCACCCATGAATGTCCTTTTTCAAAGCAAAGTCTGGTCGTGCTCTCAATATTTCCTTCACTATTTCTGAAAAAAAAAAAAGGGAAAAACTGTTCATCGCAAAAATGATTATATCCCCGTTCGGTTCAGACTTAAATTTTAACTTAAAACAATGAATTCAATGAAAAAAGTTGTTTAAAATTAATCACTTTTTTCATTGAATTCACAATTTTTTAAGTACATATTTCATCAACTTTTATCAAAATCTACTGAAAAAATTAATTTTTTTCTTATCTAAATCAAACAGGAGCTATATCTAATTTTCTATGAAATTAAAGTTCATTGTATACTTCACCTTTGGTTAATATTTACGAAAATATATTCACCACAATTATTTTAGAAAAGAAAAGAAATTAAATTTATTAAAACCAAACACTTAAATTAGTTTAGATTGTTTGACAATCATAAGTTGGTCTTTAAAACCAACTTTAAACGACTTAATAACAATAAAATACAAATTAATATATATAAAAAATTGTTAAAAATTGTAACGCATCTCAGCCGATTTTTGAAGTTAGGGTACGTGTTGATCCTGAGTTGTCTCATCACCCAACTCGAGTTTTCAAATTAACATGGCACTTAATTGAAGTGGTCAAAGTTTGAAATATGATTCACATATTCGATCTCGTCTATGGATTTAGAAAAGTTCAAGCTTCAAAAAATTGAAAGTAGAAAGATTTTAGCCCCTGTTTGACACCCATTTTTTTGCCAAATTCTCATTTTGCTACGGTGGTTGATCTCGTTAAATCTAGCAAAAATAAGGTCGATTAAATCAATATGAGGTACACACAAATTCCTATTCAAAAAAATGGAAAATTCAAACCACAAATCCGCAAACCACTATTGACTTCATGGGTCAATGCACCAACTAGACAAGTCATGTCAATAAGGATTTTCTATAATCTTATTTAGCCCCCATCCAATTTCGTTGAAATTTAGATTTTTAGTATATTTTAGAACATGTTTGAATCATGCATTTTAGTATAGAATGTATTTTAAAATAGTAAATTAATGGATAATATGTGATTAAAAAAATAAGAAATTTTTTTTAACTTACGTGTAATATTATTTTCTTAAAAAATGTGTGATTGAAAAGAAAGAGAAAAATATATTTTAAAAAAATGAGGATCAAACAAAGGTTTAATAAATTTGATAAAGTATTTTATTGAATTGTTTAGTTAAAATTAATCGTTGACTTTAAATTAGATTTTTATCAAAAAATTTTTTATCTAAACCAAACATGGGCTTAACGAAAAAAAATGAATCCCACTTATATACGAACATTATTTGATGAAAAGGTGAATCTGACATAAATAGAAGGTCGACAATTAACCAAATAAATTTGTTTATCCATTAAAGATTAAGGTTTTCGACAGAACAATTGTTGAAAAATTTACCCGTATGCCCGGATGAAGCTGCAGTATGAAGTGAACTGGTAAACATATCCACCTCCAGCAAAAACAGTCGAGGAAAATTCAACAGATGCTTCACTGCATTTATCTTCCCCCTCTCACAAGCTACGAAAAAGGGGCTTTGGTCGTGCGAATTCTGTTTATAAACAATCGAATTATCACTTTCCAGCAACAGTTTGATTATCCCCAAATGCCCTTCTCTGCATGCTTCATGCAATGGTGTTTCCAGCCCTCCATTCTCCGATGAAACCATCTCTGGACACGATTTTATGATCTCGGACGCCAATTCCTCGTCTCCGAATCTTGCAGCCAGGTGAAGTACGGTGTTGATCGATCCTGGGACTGTTTGTTTAATGATGTTTTCATCCTCTTCCATTAAACTGCGTAGGCCTAAAACGTCGCCCTTTACCACCGCCTCCATGAGTCGACGATCCATTGCAGGAAATTGTTGAAGAACCACCTCGTCTAGAAACTTAACTCGGAAAATCTTTTGAGCACATGTGAATTCAAGTTTCTGTGTAAACTCAGATGGATTTCAGGGAGAAATTAATAGAGAAACTGGTGGCATTTTTCCACGAGTGCAGCAGCTAGGAAAGTTCTTAGAGAATGAAGGCAATGTGTGGCTGTAATTAGCGTGGTACCGAAATTATAAGTTACTTATAATTTTATTTGGACGTAGACTATGCATAAAATCATGATGATGCAGGGCATTGTACGTGTGATACAATTATTACATGTTTTTTTAATGAGGAAAGAGAAGTTTCCGAGCAATTAAAGCTTAGCCAATTTTGTCACGGCTTTAGCCTTGTTTCGCTATCATTATTTTCAATTTTTTTTTTTATATATATTCATTTTCAACAATGTATTCAAACAATAATATATTTCACAAGTAAATAAAAAAAAAAATCAACTTTTAATTACACATTCTCTTAAAATTTACTATTTAAAACTCTATTTTTTTCAAATAATGATTGTCAAACCGGGACTTAATAGGGTTAGTGTCACAAAAATATCAATAAAGTTGTTCAAACAGAGTAGAAAATAGATTTTGAGTTCAAATTAACTTAACTTTAACCGAAATAATAGAAATTCATGATTTTTCTATAACTAAATTGAAACCACTTAAATTACGTATGAATGCACGATTTAAATCAAGTAAAATCAATGCAAGGTTATAATTAAATGCATCTTTTATAAAAATATAATTATGAAAAGCGTACTAAAATCACGAATCCTCTTAACCCCAAACCTTATGAATTTGTCAACGTGATTCAATTATAAAAATCAATATTTCTAATTTGCTTAACAACCTCTCTCGAGTAGAATTAAGCATATTTTTACATGTGACATGACTATATTTTTATAACGGATGCGAACATACAAAAATGTATTAAAGATTTATAAATATTTAAAAATTATGTAGAAATTAGCAATATATTTCTATCTCCTATTGAATTCTACGACAATTGAAATTATATCTAACTTATTTTTAATTTTTCAAAAGTCAAAACAAGTTACAAAACTCATACAATTATTGAGTAGAGAAAATTAAATCCATGTCAATCATTTAAAAATTAAAAACGTGCTTTGAATGTCAAAATTAAAGGTTTATGATACGAAGTTCATTGTAATCCTAGCACTAAAAATAGTTAATCACTCATAATGTTGGAATTAAACAAATAAAATTTAAACAACATCACTGAAAATTTGACAGAATGTGAATAATTCCCAAATTCCTTTTACTCAATTCTTGCACAAAAATTTGGAATGATTTTTCTTTGTTGCTGCGTGCCCATCCGTTCTCCTTTCTGTGCGTTTTTTTCCCTCCTTAATTGCTAATCTGCCACCTGCTTTTTAATTAATGAAGTTTAATTCCAATTGGTTGACGACAAAGTTTAATTAATTATTGACTCCCTTCCTGCCACCATCATTAATTAGAATGCTTCATATCTTTCAAACGGAGCAAACCAGTCCCTTAAATTTCTAAAGTGTTGCATTTGGTCCTCAATATTGTAGCTTTTATTCTATTCTGCCCTTCTTGATCTATATCTCGGGTTTTCTCCTAAAATAATTCAAAAACACAAATAATTAAGCATCAAATTCACAATCAAACTAACAAAAGCCACTTTTGATGGCTTAGATACGTGTAAATTTCACACTTATCAGTTAGGGCAAATTTTAGAGCTTCTTAATAACTTTGGATTAAACAAGAAAGACAATATAAAGTTAAAATGTCACACAAACTAGTTTTAAATAATTGAAAATATAGAATAACATAAAATAGGGTATGAAGTGTAAAATAATTATTATATAACTATTCCCATTGTCTAATTGTAAAAGAAGTTTCTCCTCGTGGTCCATCTACACCCAAGCAGGTCTTAAGGAAAATGGTTCGATGTTGGGAGGGACTCGATGCTGGGGAAGAAGGAGGGTTGTATAAGTAGAGGTTTGAGGATGGAAATTTATTGTTTCCGATTATCTTTATTTGTCCCCAGTGAGAATCATATTCTTTTCAATTTTAGTTAGTAATTTGTTTAAATTTTGTTATATATGTTCTTTTGAATGAGTCAAAAATAGTTAGGGTTGTTTTATCTATTATTTAAATTTAAGTAGAATATGGGCTCATCTTCGATATGTTTTAGGAAATTATTATGTAATTCTCTATATAAAGTCAAAGTTAATAATAAAATGAATGTTGGTTATTCAATATTTGAATGTGTCGATAGCTTTTAATTTAGTTCATATGGTATCAAAGGACGTGATGATTTTAAGTTTTAATTTGATAATCGCTTATAAAAGAAAATGAATACAAAGTATTAAACAAAATAAATAAATTAGACTTATACGACTTGTGAAAAACATAAAAAATCAAAAATCAAAGAAGTTGGTGGCAGGTGCGAAAGATCATCGAATACACAAAGTCAATAAATGCTGCCAAACTCTTAGCATTTAAATAAGTAATTTATTTAAATATGACATATTTGAGAATAAAAGTCAGTCTACCTTTTTTATAAGCTTAGCAAACATGTTCTAGGTTGAGGATCTAAGTACATCAACTTAATTAAATGTTGAATTATAAATTGAAATAAATAAATTTATTCTATTTCAACATGTCCCTAACATTTTCATTTTTTGCAGACTTTTCCTTATTCTTCATTTTGTGCCAGAAGATGTCCCTAACCTTTTATAAATATACAGATATTGTCTCTTTAGACGAAAACCGTTAGTTGACCTGGAAAATTAAAAAATCAGGTATATTCATTTTAAGGAGGGGCAATTTCGTCCAATCAATATTTCTTATTTTATTGAAAAATTGAAAAGTAACCAATTATTTCTCACTCACCTATTCACATTACACGTAGAGAAAGAGAAACGGTCATTTTCTACAATGTTTGGTGAAGAAAGTCCTAAATCTAATGACAATATTGAAGATTTTGCTTCTCACATACGAGGCCCTCTTCCTGCTCCTATCTACAGTGAGTTTTTTTGTTTTTTTTTTAACAAATTTCTAAAAATAATGGGGTTCTTTGTTAGGCACTGAGTCGTGATATTGTTTCTTTTACTGTAACCTTGTATGTTTTTTACTATTTTATAGATTTGGGTGTACCATAAAACATACAATAGTTATGAATTCACATTATGCATTCATGTACTGTGAGACAAGGGTTTGTACCCGATGTTCATTTTGATTGAATTTGTTTTACAACAGAAAATTTTACTTATTTCACCATAAAGCTACACCATGATGATATATATTATTCGTCAAGATGCACAATTTTATGTACGAGCATGGTAAAATAGCATATCTTGATTACGTGAATCCGGATTGATTTAATATATTTATATTGGATAATGCATTGAAGATGTTAGGATAGCCCAAAAAAATGAGGTATCTCTATAAGATTGAAAAGAAAAGATTTAGTGAGGCATCGTTCTGATTGGTAAGGGATGCATATCACATTTTCAGGAGCATAGTAAGTGTGACATCTTACTTGACAACTTATGTGAGGCATTTAACTCTTCCATTGTTGTTGAAAAAGAAAAAAAAAGCCAATTATATCATTGTTGGAGAAGATTAGACACCAACAAATAATAAGGATGAATAAAAATGGAAGCAGCACAAAGATGGGATAGTGTTTTTGGTCCTTAAATTATGACTATAATTGAAAAGGCAAAGGCAAATGCTAGATACTTGAAGGTAGATTATGCCGGTAGTGAGAAGTTTGAGATCAGCAATAGAGATGGTATGAGATGGAGTGTAGACTTGGCAAGAAAGGAATGTATATGAAGAAAATGACAACTTACTAAAATCTCTCGTACTCGTGTAATCTCTGGTATGCTTTCTAGGAACATTGGTATATATGAGTATGTTGATGCATGCCAAGGAAGCTTCTCAGGACTTACGGCCTAGTAATCCAACCAATGTCAAGTCCTGAGTTATGGCTAGAACTTGGTAGGCATCCTCTTGATCCACCCATAAAAAAAAAATAGATAAGCAGACCAAAGAAGATGAGAAAAATGTCACAAGTTGAACCTCCTGTAGGTACAAAAATTGCAAGAACTTGTATAAAGATGACATGTAGAAAATGTGGATGAATATAGCATAATAGTAGAACATGTACAACTTCATTGCCTATAGGTACAAGTTCCCAACCAAGTTCACATGCAGATACTCAGCAACAATCATAACCAACATCACAAGGCAAGAGAAAAAGCATCTATATCAAATAAGTCTCAGACACAGGCAAAGAAGAACGACAAGGAAAAAAGAACTTAGCTTGTACTACTACTGTGTTGTCTTAGACTACTTTTTGTGTTTTATATGATCTTTTGTAAGAGATTAATAACATTATAGACCAAAGATGATCTTTTGACATTTTTGACAAATATGAACTTGAACTGCTCTTTTGATGATGTACGTTTCAAGTGAAGATGAAAAGAATGCTTAGCATTGCAATCCTTATTTCAGTGATATACATTCGATTATATATATATATATATATATATATATATATATAGAGGAAGTGAAAATCGTAGTATTTAAACTGAACATTGTCTAAGAACTTTACAAAGGGTTAAAGACCTAAGATACAACTGAATAAAAGGTTGCGTACTTCTATTGCAACTTGTTTTAAANTTTTGCGACAACTAGAAAATGTGTGGGACTAGCTCTGAGACTTATGCAATTTATTTGGGATCATTGCTGTACCATCTTTATAAAGTTTTCCAAACAAAAAATTCCTTCTATTTCTGAATCATTTATTCTCCGCAAATAAGAGGAACATAGGGGAAATAAAATATTGAAGCACGGTTGAATAATAACATGTTTTATTACTAAAAAATAAGTTAGAAGACAGCAGATTGCACGATTTGTCATTGTGAGACCCACATCACAACACAAAAATCCAACATTTTAGCTCATACCCAACCCAGATGTAGGTGCAGACCCAATTCATTAAAACTCCACATACAAATCCAATGAGTCAAGTCTTCCATGTTGTACGACCTCTTGAATGTAGGGTGTTAATTTCATGTTCCATCACCCTCCTAACCCATAGAAGTCCAGGAATCGACTCCTTCGATCTCCCACACATTGGCGAGTCAACACAATCGAAGAAATTACATCCACCTGCATCTTTACGACATGGGCAACTGATAAATCTTCTTCATGGGTTCAAGTTCATCCATGAAATCTTCATCTCTACGGGAAACCCACATCTATAGACATTAATCTCCATCTCATTTTTTGAAAAGTGTCTAACAGTTACTGGAGGTGAGAGAGAATAAATATTATTCAACGATTTGGAGGGAATGTATAGTGATTTGAACAATATCAAATGAGAAATATTGATTGGACGAAATTGCCCCTCCTTAAAATAATCAATATATCTGATTTTTTTAATTTTTCAAATCAACTGACGATGTTTTGAACGGTTTCCGTCCAAAAGGACCACATCTACATATTTATGAAAGGATTGCGATCTTCTCTAGTACAAAATGAATGTTAGGATAAAGTCTGTAAAAAATAAAAAAAATTATGAACCGATGTTGCGCTTTTCCCTAAAAGAAAATGAATTAGAAGTGTGAAACAAAATAAATAAATTAGACTTGTACGACTTGTGAAAAACAAAAAACAATCAAAGAAGTTGGTGGCCGGTGTGAAAGGTCCTAGAACAGAGGGTATACAAAGTCAATAAATGCTGCCAAATTCTTAGCATTTAAATAAGTAATTTATTTAAATATGACATATTTGAGAATAAAAGTCAGTTAGTTCACCTTTTTTATAAGCTTAGCCAAACATGTTCTAGGTTGAAGATCCAAGTCCATCAAATTAATTAAATGTTGAATTATAAATTGAAATAAATAAATTTGTTCTATTTCAACATGTTAAACTTTTATGAGGTATCAATACCAATGTGTCATAATAACACTAGAGAAATGTTTTATGAAATTCACCTTTACATACAAATATTTAAAGTGTTAGATCCATAATAAAAAGTGGATTCTTCTTTTACATAAATATAAATAAATATTTCTTAAATCAAGTACGAAGAAGATGGAAGGATTCTCTACAATAACTAAAATTATATTTCATTTTCGATTTCATTTTTTTTTTTTAAATTTCATTGACTAATATATAATTCTCAAAATCCGAAAAATGCCTCCTCGCGTTAGAGATAAAGATAATGTCAATCACGTTACATTGTAAACAAGTTAAAAATCTTTGTGTTCATGTGTTATTATTGTGACCTAGTTATCTTAGACTAATCTCTAAGTATTAGTTAAAATGGAAGCATAATTAATCCCCTGTTTGGTACTTTTAAAAAAATTGATTAAAATCTAAGTCAAAGTCAACAGATTGTCGACTTCTTTATAGATCCGAT